>PVKY010008067.1:0-14361 GCA_004027775.1 Bradypus variegatus
ATCCATCCATCCATCCATGCATTCATCCATCCATCCATCCATCCATCCATCCATCCGTCCATCCATCCATCCATGCAATCATCCATCTATCCATCCATCCATTCATCCACCCACCCACTCACCCACCCATTCATCCCTCCAACAAATATTTTCATCCAGACACTTGAGATAAAATGGTGAGAAGAACCAGGCACAGCCCCTGTCCTCAAGGATCTTACCCTGAGTGTGAATGCAGGCTGCACATGACCAAATAATGGCACAAATGTCTGATTTACAGTGTGATAAACAAATGAAAAGAGACACAGGAGTCCTCAAGAGTGTGGAAAGTGGGGCCTGAGCTGGCCTGGGGGTGGGGTAGAAGGAAGGCTTCTGCTCTGGACACCTCCACACACCCTCCTGATGCACATTCTGCCCTTCTCCCCCATGCTCTGACCCTAGGGGGCTGAGCCGTGTAGACTTGTGCATCCACAGGCTCCATCCCTCTGGCCTCTGGATGGACGCAGCCAGTGGGAGGCACCAGGAGGAGTCTGGCAGGCAGAGGGACGAGCTGGCCACAGCCTGGCGGAGACTGAGCTGCTGTGCCCCAGGCCATGCCTCCTATGGGCCCTTTCCCAGGACTATGGAGGCCCAAGTTCCTGGACCACATCTGAGAAGTCAGGAGGCCATGTCCCTACTGGGCCCAGTGGTTGGCTGGAAAAGGACCACAGAAGATAACCACATTCCAGCCTCTGGAACCTGTGACTGACCTTTGCTGGCAGAAGAGAACTTTGCAGATGTGGTTGAGTTGAGGAGTGCGAGATGGGTGCATGGCCCCAGATTATCTAGGTGGATCCTAAGTGCTGCCACCTGTATCCTTATAAGAGGGAGGCAGTAGGGGTTTCCCACAAAAGAGGAAGGCCAGATGACCACAGAGCCAGGGGGTGACACAGCCACCCACCAAGGAACACCGGCGCCCCCAGGAGCTGAAGGGGCGAGGAAGGGCTTCTCCCCTGGAGCCTCCAGAAGGATCGGCCCTGAGGACACCTGATCTTGGCCCAGTGGAACTGATTTTGGACTTCCGGCCTCCATAACTGTAGGTAATAACTTTCTGTTGCTTTATGCCACTAAGTTTGTGCTGATTTGTTGCAGCCGCCATGGGAAGCTCAGACAGGCCCTGTCTGCTGGAGGGCACTCTCCCACATCTCCCATAGCTGCTCGGGGCCCACGCGGCACTGGTGGCCCCGGGTGCCTGTCCCAGGGTACTCTATCCTGGGAGGGTCCCCTTTGCCCTGCACACACTCTGTAGAGGGCCCTTGAGAAGGGACCTCGGGGGACATAGCCCCCCAGGAGGGACGTTTGATCTGAGATCTGAAGATGATTCACTTCTGGTGGTGGAGGTGGTGAGGAGCACACAGCAGGCCCAGGGAACGGCCTGGCAAAGCCTGGCTTGGGAGGGTATGTGGAAGTTTCTGGGAGTGGAAGAATCTCTTGTGCTGGTCTGCAGAGGACAGGGGGAGGTGGAGTGGAATAATTCTAATAATTATCTGCTCTTACTGGTCCTGTCCC
The DNA here is from genome assembly GCA_004027775.1 of Bradypus variegatus. Classification (NCBI taxonomy): domain Eukaryota; kingdom Metazoa; phylum Chordata; class Mammalia; order Pilosa; family Bradypodidae; genus Bradypus; species Bradypus variegatus. The sequence goes on from PVKY010008067.1 coordinate 1,546, forward strand.
ACGTACCCACTTTTTGCCACTTGATTGCAGATCTAGCACCTCCGAGTTCCAAGGAGGCCCCTCTCCAGCCAGCTCGGCCCCACTTCCCTGGAAAAGCCTCCATTTCCTCACGATGTGGATCAAGGGGAGCACATCACAGTGGGGTGAGCCCCCCAGCCCCCCAGCTGCGGCCCGGGCCCTTCTACCTTGCTCTCCTTGGTGCAGGCCAGGACCTTGTCCTCCTCCTTGGGGTGGAAGACCAGGGTCTCCACGAAGAAGGTGACGAGCTGCTTCTGGAAGGAGGCACCCTCGTCTGTGCTCAGGAAGAGGCTCTGGTCGTGGCCACTGAGCGTGGAGCTCACGAGGATGATCTGAAAGGCCGGGAGGGGTTGTGAGACGTGGGGTGGGGGTGAAGGCAGGAACTGCAGGCTCCCCACCCTGGCCCATCGGTGCTGCACATTCACTCATTCACTCAGCAAACACGGGGGCCTGCCACGGCTGGCCCCGTTCCTGGAGCCGGGGAGGACAGGGCCTCTGCTGGGCAGTAAGCCTTGGGGTGCGAGAGGAGGCGCAGGACAAGTTAGCACAGCAACAATTGGGGTGATTGGTGCCACAGAAGAGACAAAGCAGGACAGTGGGGTGGATGGGGTGGAGGGGCCCAGGGGGCAGCAGGGACCATCTGCAGCAGAGGAAAAGGCTGAACCAGGCAAGGGACAGGATGGTGCGTGCCGGGTGGCGGCAACTCGGGGGAACTAGGGTGACGCCAGGAAATGGAGCAGGAGACAGGCAGGCGGGGGTGGGGCAGGGGAGGGTCTTGCAGGCTGTGGGGAAGGGTCTGCAAAGTGGGGTGTCCATGTAATTGTGGTGGAGGCCGGTGGCGAGGGGTGGAGGGTGGCTACATTTTCGGAACATCCACTCAGCTGCTGGTGGAGAATGGGGCATCGGGAACCCCCGGAGCAGGGGTGCAGCACATCCAGGCTGGGTTCTGGGGACTTGGTCAGATCTGGGACATCCATCTCTCTCCCCACCAAGCACACTGGGGTGGACTTGAAATGACAGGAGAGGCAGACATTTAAAACAGGCCCGGGCGCCACTGTGTTTTGGCGTCGGCGAACAAAGCCCCCCAGAGAAGTGCCACCAGCTTGTTCCTTGAGGGGCATCTGGGCCCCGCCATGGGACGTGGCCTAGGATCTGCCCACCCTGTTGATGTGGCTGGGCCCACTCAGGGGAGTCAGCCTGTGGCTCGTTTTAGGATTTCGTCCTCTTTCCAATTTCTCGTGCATCTGGCTAAGCACCCACAGCTCCACGCTCTGCTGTAAGCAGGGGACTTCCGATTAGTTAACAAGGCTCAGAACACCCTTCCCCTGCCAGCCCACCATGGAGGGACACCGAAGGGATCAGAGGTGGGGCCAGGGGTGGCAGGTCAGAGGTCAGGGGGCTGGGGTCAGCTGAGCAAACCATACGAGAGCCGTGGACCTTGGGGTGCAAATGGTACAGCAGCCCCTTGCTCCAACTGCCCCAGCCACTCCCTGCAGGCAGGCACTGCCCCTGACACGTCCCTACAGTGACATCCAGCTGCCCCTCGCACACGGCAGCCACAGCCGGGCAGCCACCCCCTGGCACACCCACCCCCCGGCTCTGCCCCCGACAGTACTTTGGGAACTTGAGGGCAGCAGCGCTGGACTCCCCGTGTCCTGGTAGAAGAGCCGGCCCCTTCCACCTCCTCCGACGTGACCTCTGGCCTTTGCCCTCATCCTGGGTGGTCTTTCCCGGGCAGTCCTGGTCTGATGCGTCTCCTGGGGTGGGGGCTGACCCCAAGATGGGCTTCCAGTCCGGAGGGCAAGGGGGCATGCCTCCTCTCTAGGGCACCAGCCGATGTTTCAATGCTCATTCATTCATTCATTCATTCACACGGTGCACTTATTGCACCGCCCCTTAGTGTAACCTCCGAGACCTCGTGGCTCCCTCCCTGGCACCAATAGTGGAACTACCAGCCCCATTTCACAGATGAGGCCAGCGAAGCTGCTGAGTGTGGGGTTGGGAGCTGACGCTTTAGCTGAGGTTGCCCCTGGAGAGATCTGGTCCAGCTGTCCCACAGTTCCATGGGGAAGTCACGAGCAGAGATGGGCAGTGTTGGCCCCAGGCCCCCCAAAGCGATGGCGCAGAGCTGAGCCCACACCCCGATATCTGGTGCACCCTGCTGCAGCTAGAGAGGGTGTGGCTGGGGCTGGGTCCTCAGTTACGGATGGCCAGAGCAATCAGGGCTACTTCCTGGAGGAGGCAGTATCCAAGCTTCATTTGAAGACCACCTGTGGGTTTTTTTTTCAGAGACGGGGCGGGGCCTGAGGTGGGGAGCAGGGGAGATTGTATGCAGAAGGAGCTTCTCTCCCATGTACACAGAATTGTGGTCTTGCCACACCCCTGCTGTTTTGGGGTACCTTGCTGCCCTGAGAATTGTAGAGTGAAACTACCAGTGCCTTATTCCACTCAGTAATGACCCTACTCTGCCTTTTTTCTTTCCGTAGTGTAAATTTTGACCTTCCCAAGACTTCCTTGTGTCTCACAGAGCTCACGGATGGAATTCCAGCACTTGGTCTTTAAGACATGGGCCCCCCCCAAATGCTGGTGAAAGAGACCCCAGGAGACAGGAGGGGGAAAGGCAGCTACACAAGTTGTTTGCTTCCTGCCTCCTGAAACCACCCTCGGGCACTCCTAACAAGGGAGTCTCAAAAAACGCCCAGACTTCAGGGACGGCTACTCACACCGGAAAAGTGACCGGAAACTTGTAGAGTCGCCTCTGACGGATTGTTTCACTGCAAATGCATTGCTCTCTAAAAATAGGGTAAACCCAGCCGTAAGGTCATAAGTGGGATCTGGAGAGAGAAAATGACCTGGAATGGGGGGGGGGCTGCCTTGTGTTCTGGGTCTGTGTCCCCCAAGAAGATGTGCTGACATCTTATTTGGAAATAGGGTCACTGTAGATGGAAGCAGTTACAAGGAGGCCCCGCTGGATCAGGAGCGGCCCCCAATCCACTGGGACTGGGGTTCTTAAAGGAAGGGCAGGGGGCCTCAGTCTCCCGACACGCAGCCACCGTCCCCTCAGTTTCGACCTCACATCCTCAGGGCCCTCCCTCACCCTGGGCTGGGCCAACTCCCTGCTGTTTCATGAGATGGGCTCCTGGGGGGCCACGTCCCTTCCCAGGCACTGTTAGCCCTGTCTGGCCAGGGGCCGTGTCTCAGTTCACCGCCACATCGCCCCCTCGCCTCCCACCCCAGCAGGGCCCAGCAGACCACCTGGTGCAGAGCGGCGGCTCCACCCCTACTGATGTGTGAATGAATGAATGAATGAGACAATGAATGAATGACTCAGCAGACACCATGAGTAGGGATTAGGAGGGCCAGATGGCCTGGTTCAAACCCTGTGCCTGTGTGACCTCAGGTGTTTGCATAACTCTGTGCCTCAGTTTCCCTATTTGTGAAATGGTGGCAGTGACATGGCTCCCCAACAGCCATGGTGAGGATTGAATGAGATCACACCTGGGAAGCCCTCCACCAGAGCCTGCGGGCGCTGTCAGTGAATGCACATTTTGGCGCACCCAGGTCGGCTTCTGAGAGCCTGACAGGAGTTCTCGCTGTCCTGATATTACTCTGCCTGGCAGTGAGGAAACCGAGGCACAGGGCGGAGATGCAAATGGCCCAAGGTCTTATGGCTGGTGAGGATGGAGCCACGGTCTCCACCCCAGGGCCCTGCTCTCAGCTCTAAGGGGCGAACCGAGGCAGGGCGTGGTGTTAGGATGGGCCCGGCTGAAGGTGAGGGAGCTACCCCGGGGGGCGTGGGGAACGGGACACCCAGTGGCCTTCCAGCCCGGAAACTCCTCTAAGAGACAAGGAAGCACACAGAGCACTCGATAGGCCACACCGAGTGTCTGCCGTCAGGTGAACAGATGCTCATCCGACCTGTTGTGACTTCCCAGGGAGCCGGAAGGAGCTCCCAGGTGTACTAATTGGTGGCCTCTGTGCAAAGCCCCCACATCACCACTGTGCCGAGGCTCTGAAGGAGAGCTGTGTGGCATATTCAGACCAGTTTCCAGATGGATTTGGTCTGGGGGACAAGAACGTCTCCCAGAAATAAGCTGAGATGTGGGTGGGATGTCCCTCAGAGCGGTGTTGATATGCCGGAAAAGTAGGGGAAAACTGACGAATGGCAAGTGGGAGACACAGAGCGTAACATGTTTACAGAGAACTTTTCATGATGGGGAGTGTGTGTGCCCATGAAAAGGAAATGCATGGAACAAAATTACAAGTACATGTGATATCTATGCATTTTCCATTGGCAAAATTATAGGTAAATATACTATAATTTTGCCAATGGTAAGTAACTCTAAGTTGGTCAGTGGAACTGCATTGAAATGAGCGTGGAAGGACATACAGGGTGATTTCCCTTATTAAAGCCCTTTTCCCATGACACATTTTTCCAAATGTTCTTAAGATGCAATTATTTATCTACCTCCCCCATTAGACTGTGCCCCTAGAGCACAGGGAGAGTGACCTCGCGCCTCCTTTGTATCTCTAGCATCTTGCACAAGCCTGACACAGAGCCGGCATGGATGCCTGATGGATGCACGAGCCAGTGAACGAATGAATGCATGAATGAATGCACAATTCCATCTCAGTTTGCAACTCCTATGGGAATTGTATGTTTAATTTCCTCCTCTGGGAGGAAAATATTCCTAGTGAAATTTAAATAGCCTAAAGAACAAAAGTCATCAAAAATCTCATTCACTTTTTCCTCTTCACTGCTCAGAGTTTTGCACATCAGTGAAGGCTCATTCATTCATTCTTGCGTAGCTGCACAAACCAGGTGGTCCATGCAGGCATCTGGGTTTGCACGGGGCTTTGTGGAAGCAGACAAGAGGGGGAATAGAGCCCAGGTGCAGGGCAGGTCTGGGGGCAAGAGGATGGCTCCTGAGAAGACCTGGCTTCAGGCCAGCAGGGAGAACAGCTGGGAATGCGACTGGCAGGTCTGGGGCGGGCGTTTCAGGCAGACCATGACATGCCTTTCCTCTTGCTCTAACCTCATCTACCCCTGCCCCAAGTTTCCCCAGTGCTCCTGGCGACAGCCCCACCAAACACCGTGTTCCTCCAGTTAGACAGGACCTTTGCATCCTGACCCCCTTTGCGTGCCGCACCCCCCCCCTCCGGCTGGAATGCATGTGGCACCAAGACACCCCGGCCCCACCAGATGTAATTCAGAGTCCAGTTTTACATCTGCAAAATGACACAAAACCAGGTGTGGTTGAAGTGAAATAGCTTCTTTCAAGCTTTCTGAGCTCAAAATTCTGGGTAACATCATCAAAGCGGAATGTTTTGCATTTATTTAGGGGGTCCCTGCTTTGCAGGAAGCCTTGGCATGAGTTTAGCCAGGTCTGATGATGGGATGCCCTCCCCTTGTGATCTGCTTGTCAAACAGCTCCTTGTCCGCTGAGGCTCATTTAAACATCACTGCCTCCAGGAAGGCCCGCATGATACACAGCCCCTGACAGAGCTCCCCTCCCTCCTTCCTTCCCGCCCCCAGCACCTGGTGCACACATTTGCCCCTAGAGTTCTCTTTAGGAGGATGTCTTTCCGTCTAGCCTGGGGACAGGGCCTGGCGCTGACGGGTACTGCATTCCCAATAGATGGTTCACATACAGAGTAAGGCCTGTGGGGAGAGGGCCGCCACTCTATCGCAGCCCCGTTTCTGCCCTGCCCACACCCTGGCTTGGGGCCAAGGCTCTGCCAGGCGGTGACACTGAGGCGAGAAGAGGAAGAGTTTGAGGAAGTGATTCTGGCCAAGGGCCCAGCAATCTGGAGGGGGCTATTTTGGGCCTCAGAGCTGGAGGAGTGAGCCAGGAAAGATGGGGGAAGAAAAAAGTGCTGACAAGGAAAAGACTACTGGAGCAAAGAAAACAAATCAATTAGCATCGCGCTTCGGTGCAGGCTGGCAGATTGTGCTCCCAAATTGGGAACCAGACTATTTGAAATGGTGTATTTTTACTGCTTACTATTTCTGAGGAAACATATGGTGCCTGCACTGGGTCCCAGGAGCCTCAAATGCAACATGTTGAAGAGACACAGTTGACAGATTCATCTGATGAATGGCCAGTCCGTTTGAAGCGCGAGCCCCAGCACCAGCTACAGAATCTTCCAGATCCAGTGTCCAGTGAAAATGAGGGGCCTCCTTGTTCAAAAATAATAGCAAAATGTAAGACGGCGACGACGGAGCATTAAACCAGGGTCCTTCTGAGTGTGGAGCCCGTGTCCCCTCCTGGGCCGCTGGCCCCGATCATCCCAAAGTTATTCGACTAATGAGCCCTCAATACAATCGTGCCAGCATCAGCTGGAGCCTGGAAGGGGCGACTGTCTTGGCCTCCCCAGACCTGCTGGGTCAGAATCTGCATTTTAACAAGGTCCCTGCACACCCCGAGTGTGGTGGCCGCATTGGAAGTGTCCCTCCAGGCAGCTGCAGCGACCAGTTTCCAACTCTGTGCCCATAAGCTGGTCACCCAGGCCTCCGCTCCCTCCCTCTGGGTGACAATAACGAACTAATGCACGCGCGTGCAGAAAGCACTCCCCACAGCAGGCCCTGTTCTTGGAAGCCTTTCTCCACAGGAGGGAGGCCCTGTCGTCACCTCGGTTTTATATTCCAGTTGGAGACAGGTGACCCGGGAGGGTAAGTCATGGCATCATCAGTGGGAAGAGTCGGGCTGGAATCCGGAGCCCTGGCGGCCTGGTCAGCTGCTCAGCTTCTCTGATGACACTCTGTAAGACGGGCTAATGCTGGCGCCCCCAAAGTTCATGGCGGGTGGTGCAAAATGCAATGCCGAAAATAGGGGCAGGGGGTGCAGGCACTGAGACCCATGGAGCTGGGCTGCTTGTGTGCTGTGCCTCTTCATGCAAGTTACTTAACCTCTCTGAGCCTCGGTTTCCTCATTGGCAAACTAGGAACTCCAAATGCAAGGGTGATTAGAAGAATTAAATCAAGCCATGTGTCTAGCAGACTCCAGCACACAGCAAATATGCCGTAAATGGTGGCCAGAGGGTGGGGTGCCTTCTTGGAGACCACACAGCTAGCTCGGGTTCACACCCAGTTCTTTGGTCAACTCTCACTTGCAGCCCCCCAACATCCATCAGAGCCGACATGACGAAACCTGTCCAAGAAGCAGCAAACAAACACTGCAGGTCCAAGATGAGGGACCAGGAAGCTTCTAGAGAGATCCTCCCCACCCTTGAAGACCAGACATGGATTTCAGAAGTCTGCAGGGTCTGGTCAGAGCTTTGGGGATGGAAAGAGGCAGGGCCAGGTGGGGGTGGGGGTGAGGGGAGCTGAGGGTCTCCATCCTCTCCTGCTTCCCTGCCGGGGCCTTCTCCTGTTCTCCGAGAGCGGGAACTCACTCATTCACCACATTGTCACTGAACTCCTGGCTGTGTCCAGCCCTGGGCTGGGAGGTGGACCCCATGGGTGCTCATCCCCAAGGAGCTCACAGCAGAGAGAGGGGTTGAGGAGCAGGTGGTGCAGGTGTGTCCAGGCTGGACGGAGAGGAGGCAGAGCTGTCAGGGACGTCTCTGCAGGCAACCTGATGTTTGAGCCCACGGGACTGGGTCAGGGTTGGCTGCTCCAGGGGGATGGGGGGCAGCCTTCCTCTCCGCCAGGCCCAGAGGGCTGTCGAGCCCACCCTTGACTCCCTTCCCTGATGTCGCAATAAACAGATGCCCCATGTCCCACCTCAACCCTGCTGGGACCGGCCGCTGACCCGGCTGGAGCCATCTGTGCCAACCCCCTGCTCCCACCGGCCGCCAGCAAGGTCCCTTCCCAGGCCCACCTCTTCCCACCTCGGGGCTTCCGACCCATCTCCTCCAAAAAGGGTGCCAGCACCCCAGTCTGCCTTGCAGTGAGGCTCGCTCGAATTACAACTCTCAAAACTCCAAGCGTGAAGAAGCCAGAGAAACAAGATCCAGAAACTCATCCTCTCCTTGGCCGGAACTGTGGTTGATGGATCTTTTATCAAGGAGAGGATGTTTCTCATCTGCCCTTTGCCAAGTTTAGCCCTAACAGGCTCCCCACACACCCCCAGGAGTGGTGTCTGGAGTTGCTTTTCTATTTAAAACCCCATCATCCCGTCTATTCAGGGCCAGACACATGCGCCCCCAGCTGGTGATACAGAAAACTTGGCTTTGGCTCCAGGAGAGGCAGACAGGGGACACAAACAAACACAGCAGCCGCCACCCCCAGATCTCAAATTAGCATCTGCCCGGAGGCTTCGCCACGCCTGCGTGCGTGCGTCAGGAGGGACAAAAATAACCCCGCCACCAAATGCTCCAGGCCCGTCACTGAGAGCATCTTGCTGGGATATTCCGCACGCACTCGGTGGGGCTGTCTGAGCTCTGGAGGAATCACCCATAACCTTAGGGCTTTGGTTCGAGTGACCACAAGCACAGAGGAGGCAGCTGGGTGGCAGGGGTGACACAGGACACAGAGCCTGGCTCAGATGTGCTGTTGCCGTCCCCACATCCAGTGATCTTGGCTGAGTCATTCTCTTCAGCCTTAAATTGGGGACCATAATCTCTTCTGTGCCGTCTTACAGAGTTGGCGTGAGGTTCCAAATTAAGCAAACATTTGAAACTGTTGTAGAAATACAAGCATTCATTATTATTTGGTTGCTTTCCTAAAACCAGAAAGATCTATTCTTGGAGAAGTCTGCATTTTCATAAGTGCAGACCTGCAGTACCAGGTCCCTGCTGAAAGCACTCTGGCATCACGCTTGCCCATCCCCCAGAGTCGGGCATGCATGACCTTTCCCCATGACCCCAGCCTGCTGACCTTGCCACCACAGGTCCCCAGTTCCAGCCACACTGGACTGTGTGGTCACAGTCAGTTTGAGGCACGCTGAGGCAGAGGTTACTGAGATGCCCTGATGGGGAGAGATTCGGGGCTTGGTATTTGGGGATGACAGGCATTTGGGAGTCCTATGTATATGCAAGGACATGGGGGTCCCAGGAGTGGAGGAGACCACCCAGGGAGAGGGTAGATTGAGAAGAACTGGCCTGGGAGGTAGAGTGAAGGGACCACAAAGAGGGGCCCAGAGGGGCATGAGGAGGAGTAGCTGGGCAGGTGGAGGCTTTGCCCCACTCACCAGGTGGGACCCACGGCCCCCAGCAGGCCCCGCGCACCTCTGCCCTCCATCCATCCTCCACCCCTGGACAGTTCCTCTCCACCGTCCCCACACACAGGCTGCTCCAGCCCTCAGCCTCGGGCCCCCCAATCTTCGTGTCTGGTTCTGCAGGGCCCTACCTCCAAGAGGCTGTGGGACTGGTCCCTTTGCAGAGTGCAGCTCTGGGTTCAGAGACTATTGTCCTGAGCACACGACTCAAGTGGGCCCAGCCCTGAGTTACTCTTTCATTTTCTTAGTAGCAATTACTAACACTGTCTGAAAACCCTTTGACATTCCTCTGTTCATTTATTGTCTGGACTCCTTGCAGCTGGGGGACCCGTTTGTCTGGCTCACAGCTGAATCCCGAGGCCCCAGCTGGCACATAGTAGGTGCTCAGTCAATATCTGCTGAATGAATGTGTTTAACTCTCATCTGTAGCAAACCTTCAACCAACACGGGGTGTGGGAGATTGAATTACGTCCCCACGAAGACACGTTCAAGCCTAACCCCTGTGGCTGCGAAGTCGTTTGTGGATGGGATCTATGAAGACCCTGTAGATGAGGACGAGGGTGGGCCTCATCCCCATGACCTGATGCCTAGTAAGGTGGGGAAATTCACGCAGCGGCAGTCAGTCGGTAGAGGCCGGAGGAGCAGACTCCAGAGGAGAGGCAGACGGCCAAGTGACAGAGGCAGGGATGAAAGCCAAGGGATCACAGGACTGCAGGATCCAGCACCAGAGAGCAAACGGCTCAAGAAAAGCACGGCCGCTCGAGACCCTGACATTGGACTTGAAGCCTCCAAAGCCACGAGATAGTCAATTTCCACTGTTCAAGCCAAGCAACATGGTGTTCATCGGAGCAGCCCCGGAGAGCTGAGGCAAGGGTTCCCTAATCATGCAGCTACCCCCCCCCGATAATCAGATCTTCATCTCTTCTGAGCCCACGCCCCTCCCCACCAAAGTCCAGGATCTGAAAGCATGGGACCACGTTCCCCGTCTCCCCTAGAGTCACAAACGGGCCACCTGCCCTTGAGTGCTGGCAGGTGGAAGAGAGAGGAAGGTGTGTGGCTTTGCCAGGGTCCCAGCGTCCTCCCAAGGACCACAGCCTCGGGGACAGGAGATGACGGGCTGCGGTTTCTTAGCTCCCTGCCCTGTCTGACTTCTGGGTGGCAGCAGTGTTTTCTTGGCCTTCACTCCCAATCCTTCCAACAGTTGTGCACATCTCCAAGTTCCTGTATTCAATCCCTTCCTGCTCCAGATACCCAGACTGTGCACTAACGGCCATAGCTAGAGCTGTTTACCAGGGGTAATGAGCAGATCTCAGCCTTAATTCACAAACCTTTCTTGGTTCACCCCACCACAAGTCTTCAGGCTTCTCAGCTTTTACCTACCACCATCCAAGAATTCTGCTATGGTAAGACCCTTATAGAGGCTCCTCAACCTACAGAGGCACTTCATGAGTTAAAGAAAGACTCACTTCCAAAATAATATATTAATGAAATCTCTAGGCAAAATATAAATCGAGGCAGAGCTAAGATGGAGAGGCCTTTTGACATTCATTCAAAACATGCTTCCTAAAAGAGAGTCACCCCATTCCTGCAAAATATGTTGAAATAGGAGGTGAGGCCCCAGCTACCCCAGATGGCATGCTAATTTATGAGCAAACTGATGTTGGGGTTGTGCGCCAGTTTGGATATATTATGCTGTCCAGAAAAGCCATGTTATTTAATGCAGTCTTGTGGGGGCAGGCTGATTAGTCTGTTGATTAGGGTGGAACCTTTGATTGAATTATTACCATGGAGGTGTGGAACCTGCCCATTCAGGATGGGTCTTAATTAGTTCACTGGAGTATTTAAGAGAGAAGCTAAAAGCTGACACAGACCCAGATGATTGCTGACACTTGGAGACTCTGGGAGATGCGGACAGAGGACATTTAGAGATGCTAAGCTAAGAGATGAAGCCCAGCGTTTGCCCCGGAGAAGCTAAGAGAGGACTCCCAGACAATTAGAGAGAAAGCCACTAGAATCAGAAGCTGAAAGCAGCGCAACCTGGGAGCAAAGGACCAGCAGACACCAGCCACATGCTTTCCCAGCTGACAGAGGTGTTCCGGACACCACCAGCCTTTCTTCAGTGAGGGTATCCTCTTGTAGATGCCTTAGTTCGGACACTTTTATGGCCCGAGAACTGTAAATTTATAATCTAATAAACCCCCTTTATAGAAGCCGATCCATTTCTGCTGTTTTGCATAATGGCAGCATTAGCAAACTGCAACAAATTTTGGTACCAGAGAAGTGGGATGCTGCTGAGTTTATAAATACCAAACATGTTGGAATGGCTTTTTAAATGAATAAGAGGAAGATTCTGGAAGAATTGTGAGGAGCTTGATAGAGAAGGCCTAGACTGCTTTGAAGAGACTGTTTGTGGAAATATGATGCTAAAGATACTTCTGTTGAGGCCGTAAACAGAAATGATGACTGTGTCCTTGCAAACTGGAGGAAGGGCAATCCATGTTTTAAAGTGGCAGAGAATTTGGCAGAATTGAGTCCTAGTGGCAGATGGAAGGAAGAATTTGAAAGCGATGAGCTGGGATACTTAGCTGAGAGATCTCCAAATGAAAAATACAGCCTGGGCTTCTCCTTCCAGCTTATAGTAAAATGTGAGAGGAAAGAAATAAGCTGAGAACTGGACTCTTGGGTTCAAAGAAACCAGAAATTGATAGCCTGGAAAACTCTGCTTCCAGAAAGTGAAACCCCAGAGGCTACAGCCCCACGTGAGGATATAATGAACTCTGGAACCAGCCAGCTATTTCAGTACAAGCCAGGATTGGAGATGGAGTTATTCAGAAAGGATCTGTGGAAAGTCCTATTGTCTGATGTTTTTGAGCCCTGCAAGCTGCATGCCAAGCCAACAATTTTTTTTTGCCAGATCTGTATAGATGGAACCACTGCCCCCTCCACTGGTGTTTACCTCCTAGTGGCAGAGACAGGTAGTAAAAGAAATGCAGGAATTCCATAATTTCAGATGGTGCAAAGTGCTCTGAGCAAAATAAACTCAGGTGACATAATGCCTGTATGTACATGTACGTATTTACATACATAGAAGCACACATGTATGTAGATGTATGACATATACAGACTATATGTATGTATTTATAAAGAGATATACATGCACGAACATATAGAAAAAGAATGGATGAAACAGGCCCAAAGGTGAAAAATGCTGTTTCCAGATGACAAGACTGAGAGTATTAATATTTTCCCTTTTTCAGAGGGCTTGTGCTTCCATTTTTAGTCTGCCATGCATTAACTAGCACAAAAGAGTTACTTGATAAACATTTGTGGAATGAATGAAACCATTTTTGTAAATTGATATTTAAAAATGAGTATGTGTTAAAATTGCAATCAGAAAAAATGAATATGCTCTGATGAAAGAATAAGGTACTTAAGATCAAAGTCTAAAATATATATATTCAGTTCTCTATCAAGTAATCAAGATAGCAGGAAAATTGTAAAAAGGTTGAATTCTAGATGGTGAGTCATACTTTTCATGTAACTCTCTTTCCTTCTCTCCTTTCTCCCTTCCTCCCTCCATCCAAATATCCATCCTTTCATCCACTCAACCATCTACCCATCCATCCATCCACATATC
>PVKY010008068.1:0-14382 GCA_004027775.1 Bradypus variegatus
GTCTTTTCCTTTTGAATTCTATTTTGTCTGTTGTTTATACTATTATGTTTAGTTTATTTTTTATTAACATTTGCCTAGTATCCCATCCTTTCATAGTTAACCTTCTTGGTTTGTTTTAGGGTTTCTCTTGTGAATGGCATATAACTACATTTTAAACCCAATAATAAAAAATATTTATTTTTGTTATTAACATGTTTTAACCATTCTGCTTAGTGTATTTTCTATTCCCCTTGCTCTTTCCAAGTTCTTGTTAGTTTTTTAAACAAATATTCCTTCTTCCTTTTTCCCTTCTGCTTGTTACGCATAATTTTTGAATACATATTTTGAACTTCCCTTCAGGTGGTGCCTCTTTTATGCCCCCCAAAAAAGCAAAAAACTTACCATGCTTTCCTGGTTTTTCCTGTTTTTTTTTGCTCACCCCTGCTGCTTCTATTTCTTTTTATTTTTTTAAACTTAATTTTTATTTCTAATTTCCTTTGGTGATTTTTTCACTTGGTAATAAACTTTTGGAGGTCTGAAAACATCTTTCCTCTGCCTTCTCACAGGAAGACAGATCAGGACCCAAGTCCCTCAGAACCTGATCAGCTTGCTCCTCTCTCTCCTCCCATCCCATCCTGTGTAGCTGAGGGGAATTCTGATAATCTGATCTTCACATCTTTTAGCTGTTCCTTTAAAAGCCATTTAGAATAATCTCTTTATTCATGGTGTTCTGAAATTCCATCAAGATGTGGCTATGTGGAGAGCTTGTGGATTCAGGGCCCCTTTCCCTCGATGTCCCTGTTATCATGAGGATTTCCATCTTGCTTCAACCCAGTAACAATTTCCTCTCTTCTTTCTGCACATTCCCCTCCCAGCCCCAAGTAGGTGAAGGCTGGGATCTCTAGATCTGTCTACCCCTCTGCATTTGTCAGTTTGTTGACTTGCGCTGCTTTCTAGATTTCCTTAGCTGTGACTTTTCCGGCTCACAGCTTTTCTCTTTAGCCATGAATCTTGGGCTAGTCAGTCTACTGAGGCTTTTATTCCTATTTTTGGAGCAATGCTGTGTTTCTCCTTTGAATTGTTAATTATACATTTACATCTATTTCTGTGGGTTCTGTACCCTCTCTTTGTGCATTGAACTCCGTGCTCTGCTTTCCCCTTGCTGTTTTATTCCTGGTGAGTAAAGTGAGCCCTCCTCCTTATGGGTTAGAGTTTTCTGGAGTCATCAGAGGTATTTGTTGACATTAGGTCACATCCAGAGACTGTGCACGGGGAAGGAAAGTTCAGCCAGGCAGGGTGACAGTATCTGGGCCCAGGGGGCTGGGCCTTTCTCCCAGGGCTGGCAGGACCTGGGGGTGCTGCCCTCTCTCCTAGGCCCAAAAACAGCCCCCTTCACTGAACCCTTCTTGAGACAAAGAACTCCGCGACTTGACGACAGGCCCGATGTCAGGGGTGGAGAGAGGCTGACTGCTTTACGTGTTCATTTAATATCTTTGCTGACACTTCTAAAATCTGGATGGACAGAAAGGTGGGAGTCCATTTTCCACTTGCCATCCTGGTCACAGGGCCACCCCTGCCCCGTCGGTCAGACAGCTGGCCACCGGGACAGGCCCACGAGGGCACAGTGCTGGGGCCAAACCCACTCACTGTAAACCCAAGAGAAGGGCAGGCAGCAGGCAGAGGCTCCAACAGAGAATGTGCACCATGGATGAGACAGGGTCTGGGAAAGGGGCCGCCCACGGAGGGCAACTTGGGGATACCCCGGCCGGAAAGAATCCGTTATCAGTCAGAGGAGTCCAGGCCCCGAGGCTGGGCAAACAAAGCTTGGTGAGAGGAAAGCAGAGTCCCACTGTGCATGGAGGGGATTTTCATAACTGCTTTAACCCAGACAAGAGGGGCAAGGTCAGAGGGCCGTGGGGGCCTGGAGCTGGGTTTCCAATCAAGCGCAGAGGCTCAGTAAGTATCCTTGGGTGGTGGGATGTCAGTATGGAACCCTGGTCAGCTCCTGTTGGCAAGGACATGTTCTAGCACAGGGCATGGCCCGGGGCCTTATCAAGAATATGAATTCAATACATGTTGATTGAATGAATGGATGATTCTCTCTCTGGTCATCTCACATGTTTATAGCATTATCAATGCGATAACATTAAGTGCTATGACATATAAAAACTAACCTTTTTGGCTACATGACTTATGCGGTTTTATTGATTCTATACACACTTAAAATCAGATGGTCCTTGTTGGCCCCTTTAATATTGTTTAATATTATTCATTATGTGAAGACTATTAAGGTTATACCCACACATGTGATTGACATTGGTTGATAAAGTCGACTCTAGCCAGATTTGCAGTTTATCACTGGCTCTACATTTTGCAAGAAAATCTTAATTGGAAAAAGAATCATTCTTATTACAGTTGCTCAGTGTCCATTAGACCAGGGAATTGAGAGGTTATACAGAATTGAACAACGACATCATTCTGCCTTAGCATTTCGTAGTGCAGCAGTGTGAGACTTAGGCAACCAGAAGAAATATGACTTCTTAAAGGCAGTGGGGCAAACAGATTTTAAGAAAATGTACATATGATTCTTAAAAGCATTGTATGAATTCAAAACTCTTCTGCCTCTAATTGTATCACATAGGAAAAAACAACTTTGCTGTGAATTTTAAACTTTTAAATGGAGTTAACAGTTCTGAGCCATCCATCTCACTTTGTTGTCGTGAGCAGAACTCTCTCCCATCCCGGAAGGGACGGAAGGGCCACCTGTTGTATACAGGGCTGTGTGTGGACACGGGAACTCACACAATCAGCCACACGCTTGGTGTGCTCGTTTTATTGTTCTTTGTCTTGTAAATAGCCACTGATAATTTATTGTCCCTTCCTTCATATCTGTGGCACATCTTTGAGTTAGAAAATGGAGCCTCTCAGTATGCAAAAACGAGAAGTGTAACTTTGGCAATTTCATTCCAAAAACTGAAACAAACGAAACCCTTAGCACATTTTGGAAATAATCGTTTGGCATGGTATTTAAAATGTTTTAAATTAAAATT
Organism: Bradypus variegatus; assembly: GCA_004027775.1. Classification (NCBI taxonomy): domain Eukaryota; kingdom Metazoa; phylum Chordata; class Mammalia; order Pilosa; family Bradypodidae; genus Bradypus; species Bradypus variegatus. The sequence goes on from PVKY010008068.1 coordinate 3,030, forward strand.
TGCCTTTTACCTGGTTTCTATATTTTTCAGAGCAATAGCCACATTTCTACAATCCCTTACAAAGATGCAAAGCGTTTATTTAACTCGCTGTTTGGCTAACTGAGCCTGGAGAGGCACAGAACTGAACAGGATACTGGCACATTTAGCTTCTCTGTAACTTTACAGGAGGGTAAAGTCATTGCACAACACAGTTTACAGGGCAAGAGAGAGATGTTATTAAATGGAAATAATGTTGTTATAGGTTCTTAAGGAGCAGAGTTTCATTTTTTAAAGATTTTATATGTTATAGGTAATTGAAACAAAGTTGCATCAAAGTTTCCAAGACAGGGTGTGTGTGAGCATGTCCTTGTGTTCAAAAATATCTCCTGGCATTGTAAAGGAAAGAGTAGTTTAACAATTATCTCAATAATATTTCACAAATAGGACTTTTTTCATTAAGCTCTTTCTGTATTGTTCCAAAGAAATGTGTTTTACAGTTAGAAATATTAATTAAATCCTGTTATAAAATAAGCTTTCCTAAAGAATAAAAGATCTGGAATTGAAGGGGGTTTGTTAGTTTGCATAAAAGTCATTTCCTTCTTCTATTTACATGAAGTCCCAATACAAATAATTGGAAACAGTCGATTGAAATTTTCAAAAACTGAGGTGGGGGAGGGAGGGGCTGGGAGGGGAATTACTGATTTTTCCACCCACAGGCGAGGGCTAACTGTCTGGAGAAGAGGGACAGACTGACAATGCCTGCAGGTTGGAGATTCCTTTCCACCTTTCCCAGTACCCCGAATTTAATGAGACGTTTTAACTCATGAGCAAACCGGAGTGAAAAAGCCCAAACCCTGTCCTAGCAACTCGTTCTGCTGACCTTCACAAGGCATCCTCCTCCGAGGCTCCTTGCCTTTGAAATTTGTCACTGGGCCCCTAGCTTTGCTTGAACAGTTTTGTACTTGAGAGATGGTTCCTTTGCACCGCTTGCAACTCAGGGTACCATATCCTCTGTATATTTACTTTAAACTAATGCTCTTTTTTTTACATAGCAGCCCGAGGGCTTACGCTGTAGGAAATCAAGAAGTCAAAGTGAGCGTCCAGAGACTGCTCCCCTGTTTGTCACCGAAATGCCCCCCACCCCCTGGAAATTTCTGGGCATGGAGGAGGCCGCAGGGAGGCCTCTGCACCACTTCTCCCTTCAGGGCGGCGCAGGGTGCAGAGTTTTGGAGTTCAACCTAGGTAAGCCAAGTGCGGGTGAACTCAGGACAGAGGGGCTGCCTGTGGCAGTGAGACCGTCCCACCGGCAGCCTCGGTTTCCCCAATGTGGGCGCTGGAGGGCAGCTGGCAGGTGCCGGGAGGATGGCGAGGAGGTGCAAGTCCGCAAGCTGGGGGAGAAGGCAGATTGGGGCTCTCACTGGATGGGTGAAACAGACGAGGCCTGGGCAGGGGCAGGCCCAGCAGGAGGGGGCCGGGCAGGCCTCAGCATCTCGAAATGGGACCACCCCCGCTCCTGTCCTGGGGTCATGGTGAGGCTGAAAGACATGCAATGTAGGCTCTTACCAAGATCTCCTACATAGTAAGCATGCCGTCAACATTGCCTTTTAAAAAATTCATTTAAAAAAATGTTAACTGTGGTAAAATATATATGAAACATAAACTTCCCCATTTTAACCATTTTAAGTGCACAATTCTGTGGCATTAATTACAGTCACAATGTTGTGCAACCATCACCGCTCTCCAGACCCCGATACTTTTTCATCATCCCAAACAGAAACGTTGTCCCCATGAAGCAATAACTCCCCACTTTTCCCCTCTTGTGGGCTGGTAGCCTCTGCTCTGCTGTCACTGCGGGTCTGTCTATTCTAGATATTTCCTGTAAGCAGAGTCATGCAACATTTGTCCTTTTGTGTCTGGCTTCTTTCACTTGGCAACATGCTTTCAAGTTTTGTGCATGCTGTAGAATGAATCAGAACGTCATTCCTGTTTAAGGCTTAGTAGTATTCCATTGTATGGCTACACCACAGTTTGTCCATCTGTCTGTCAGTGGACACCAGAGTTGTGTTCCCCTTTTGGCTCCTGCTGTGAACACCAGAGCACAAGGATCTGTCTGAGTCCCTCCTTCCAGTTCTTTTGGGTATATGCCTAGGAGTGGAATTGCTGGTTCATGTGGTAATTTTATGTTTAACTTTTTCAGGAACCACCAATCTGTTTTCCACTGCAGCTGCACCATTTTCCATTCCCACCAGCAATGCACGTGAGTTCCAATTTCTCCACAAAGATATTACTTTTTAAACGAGGACTTAATCTAGGATCTGGCTTCCCCTAGTAAATGTGGGGTGAATGAGAATGATGCAGATGAAAAATGAGGATGTAAATCTTTGTTTAACTTTTCTCATTATGTGCTTTGAATGATGACTGCCTACATGAAATACCTTTTTAAAAAAAAATTCTGTGTATAAAATGTTTCAGTAATCTAACCTAATATTAGTTGCCCACCTATTCAGCAGATCACTGATACAATAGTCCTACAATATAAAGCAAAAGCACACTAAAGTTTAAGAATCTGTACAATTTATTGGCTCTGTTAGATATCAAATTATTTGTCCCTTTAGAAAGGTTCTGTCTTGGCCTCCAAATAACTCAGTGACATTGGTTGAATATTTTGGGGTCATGCTGAAATTCCTCCCTCCATTCTAAAATGTAATGCCTGCTCAAAGTTGGGCAAGGAGTTCCTGGAAACACAGATGTGTCTGAATTCAGTCCCCAGAAAGATTAACTCTATTAACCAAAGGTTTTTCCTTAAGGCCAGGAAGTTTGGGGTTACCTTTAGTGCTAGGTTATGTTAATTAACCCATCTCAGGTGCTTGATAGATCAACTTCTCAGATCCTTTTTGTTGATTTTGATTTTTAATTTTCTGATTTTTTATATGCCTTCACATTACATGCTACCTCCATTTTGTTTGTTTTTGTTTTGGAAGTGGTCTGGTTATAAGGTACACAAAAGCTTTGGAAACACTAACCGGAGAGCATTTAATTCAAATTCCACCTTAGATTTGCTGACGTAGTCACCATTGTACTGGTGTCTGTTGGGGAGAAGGCAGGCTTTCTATCATGTTTCTTCTGAAACTCATTAGGTGGGCTTTGAAGCAAAGACAGCCAGGTAATTAAGGAGTTAATTTAGATATGAGAAGAAGCATTCTTGAGGACTGGGGAAGGCAGATATTCTTTATTCATGAAATTATAGTCACTCCATTAACTGATTTATTTGGAAAAATTCTTGCTCTATGTTTGTGTCCTTTTTAAAGGAGGCTGTACTGTAGCTCGCCTTCCATCAACAGCATGACTTGACTCCTTAGTTACCACCACTCTCCCCCCTATCCTGACCATTTCCTAATTGTTCTGTTTCCAACCCTGTCCTATCTCCTAAATGCCAAATTTTACCTCCCTTCAAATGGCGTGATGCGATGTAGTGTGAGAGCCACAAAAGCCCAGCTTTGTTACAAGTGTACCCAGCCTACCCACAGCGAAAGAGATACTGCAGCTTCCCTCATTTGATTTTCAGTTCTGCTGGGAAAGTTTGCACACACATGCTCGTGTAAATCAGTTATGCATGGAGAAACATAATGAGATTGTGGGGTTGACAGTCCATGGTTTTGCTGTTGCCAGAACGTGTGATGTTAACAGGCCACAGTCTATCTGTTAAGTAATTAACATAGCATGGGATTATGAGAAAAGTTGATAAGAAAAAGAGGGCCTCCCATCTCTAACATGGGAAATCTTTCAAAAGAGGAATCCTTATTGAATTGGTCTTTCTTTAAATGAATTCTGCTTTGTGGCCTAGTTCTTTTTAGTCTTAAAACCATTATGAACCACATCTGTGGAATTCAGTATGGGCTGTCCTGAAGCCAGCTGCTGTGGAGAGACTCTTACTTAAATTGAAATTAGGAACAGAGTTGAGGGTCCTCTACCTGCTGTGAAGTCCTGATACATCAAAACTGCAAGTGGTGAGAAAACATGGGCTGCTAGTGTTTTCTCTATAATACTTTTGCCTCACTGGGCATCTACGATAACTGCATTGACCCCAAATTGCTATTTGTTCATGCCATTTTTGTTGTTACCCAAAAATATGCACAGCCAAATGTCAGCACGAGGATAGTGGAGAAAAAGGGACAGATTATTAATAATGCTGATTCAGTGGGAAAGTTCTGGAGATTTCCATCATGGGGGAAATGAGAAAGGTGTTCTGTATGTCACACACATGGATGCAGTTGGCAGACTGTTGAAGTGATACTTTGCTGATTATTAAATCAATGACAAATTCATGACTCTGATCTAGCGACAAGATGAATAAATCTCTAAAAAGTGTTGTTTCAGACAACATGCCTGTCTCAGCCATGACTAAGCCTAAAACACAGCTGCAATCTGACCCTGGTAGTCCTGTGGACACAGAGAAAACCACTCTTTATGAGGTTATCATGGTGTAAATGTGAGGGCATCTGGGCAGAGACCAGGTCCGAGGTAGTTTTCTGTCTGTGTTTAAAAGAAATGTTTATTACCTATTTCATCAATAAATTATTCAACACCATCAATAACATTAAAATTGAAGAACTAGAACTGAGATAATATCCTAAACCAGGATTAAAAACATTCTGTCAGTTAACTTCAGATTCAAACAGACTGAAGCCTTTTCATAGAAAACTCCATTTAAAACATAATCAGAACTTTGTAGGGCCATCCACCAAGGTCCACAGGCTAAATTCCATTTCGATACACTAGGGCTGGTGAGCGGTTTCCCCTTCCTCCATCTCCTAAATTCACTGTATTCTCTGAGTCTTTAGGTTCTGGGAAAAGGAAAGGTTTTTGAAAAGAATGGCATTAGTATTGGGGGTACCACTTTTGAAACCATCTGGTGTTAGATAAATAGGCACTTTCCATTTATCCATGAAATGGCTCCCTAATCCAAACAATATAAAGTCCACCAGCAGCTGGCCTGCTCCTAAAACAGTTTTTCCTCAAGAATACTTGTTGATAATCTAAATCCAATTTATGTGTCATCCACCCTGAAATCTTGCAAATTTGAGTTAGCTCAGGGAGCTGATTTAGGTGTATAATGTCATTCTCCTTTCTCACGGTGATTTAGAAAATACTAATAAATTTACAGAGAGGTAGAATTAACATTAAATATTTACTAATCAGTAGCACACTACACTGTCTAATCACAGCACTTAAATTTTTGTGCATGCATATTTAATAAATATTTTTCAGTTCGTCCTGAATTTCATGGATAGCATAGTGAGTTTCACTTCTAGCTTTCAGACAGGCAGGGCTTGTGGGAGTTCTTTTTGTTTATTTGTTTGGTTTTTACTCTTAGCTATTCTTCCATGGCAGTGCGTAAGAAGCTTTCTTACCAAAAACATCCACAGATCTTTCTGCAGCCTCAGTAGTGCAGACAAGCCATTGTAGCATCTCATCCAGATGCCATTTTCCTTAGCTTGAGAGGGCAGAGTCCCAATTGCTGAACAAATAATTCATTAGACAATAGCAAAGGACAGTAAGTGTTTCCTACTCCATGTTTCATTTACCAGAATTGTCAGTATAAAATTATAAATGGCCAAATATGCACTTAATCCTTAATATCACTGACATTTCTCCATCCAAATATTATCATTTAACCAGAAGAACTTTAAAATAGGAGAACCTCGCCTGGGGGGTTTCAGAGATTTGTATTCTGTGTGGTAGCAGTGTAATCAATCTTTAATGGCTACTTTAAATGTATGAAAATACTAAACAGTCAAAATTTTGGCAATGTTAAATATGGTTCTAGCAATAATACGGAAACTCCTATTATTTTATTGTTACACTTTTTTTTTTCTGAAATAAGCCAGAAAAAGTTCTAGCAATCGTGTATTGACAAGTGAACAGCCACCCATGACTGTGTCCAAACAATGTCAACACTTTGTGGTGGTGACAACATGAAGCCGGCCTTCACACTGCCACTTTTGAGGCTTGCCACACCGGACACCAGAACGGAACTCCTGCTCTTCTATCAAATTAAGTTGTCAGGTCTTGCATGCATTGCAACGAATTGTGGGGAAAAAGGGAAACACTGAAAAAGCACAGGATTATTGTAGAGCAGGCATACCCCCGAGTGAATTCACAAGTGGGTGCCTTAAGAGAGGACCCTAACAAACTGGAAAAGGAGGCAAATAATGAAAGGCACAGTTTTATGTGGTGTTTGAAAAATTTGCTCACTGTTCCTTATCTGACTTGTTGATTTTCAACACATGGAGATCATTAGGGCAATACTGTAGTTTTTAATAGACTCAAGAAGGCAGATGAATGGAGTAGATTTTTACCATCCACTCAAATCCATTCCAAAATGCTTGCTGCAAAAACACTATGAAAATTTCAAATATGAAATTCTGATCTCCCTTTGGTACAGACATACCTATGTAACAATAAATCCGTGTCTCCACCTTCCATTTTTATCTGTGTACCTAGTCGATGCAGGATAGTATAATTTGTCCATTTTTATTGTGTTGTGCAATGAATTGTGTGCACTTCAATACTTTTCTGCGAGGCAGACTTGAATGTGATGGTTCAAGGCGCAGTCCATTTGGGCATCCAGGCCACAACCAGCATACTGCCCACGGCCTTGGACACGCCGGCTCGCGCACCCAGCGCGGACCCTCAGCGCGCAGACTTTAGCTGTGGGATTCGCGTGCTCCTCCTCGCCAAGGCTCCGGCCCTCGGTCTCGCGGTCTCCTTTGCTCTGCACCCCGCCCCCTCCTGCACCCCGACCCCACAGGCAGGAGGGCCCTGGCGTCTGAGAGCCCGGCCCGGCCAGGGCACGGCCCGGGGAGAGGTCGCCGGCCGCGAGCGCAGCGCCCACTGTCGCGCGGAGCCCCGTCGGGCTGTGGCGGGCAAACTCGAGCTCCACCGCGGAGTATCACGAGGAAGAGGAGAGCAAGATGGCCCAGGACCGGGTGGGAGAGGATAGTGTTACCCTCGCAAGGCCGCGGCTCCCTTCGTTGACGTCAGCCCGGATCGAGGCTCGCGCGCTCTCCCTCGCTCCCTCCCTCTAACCCTCCTCCTTTCTCTCCTCCTCCTCGTCTCTCTCCCTCCCTCCCCCTCCTCCTCTTCCCCCCTCTCGAGTGAACCAGGAAACCCCTCTCGAGTGAAATGAGGATTTCTGTTCCCAAACTCAACTTATTGCAACTAACTATGGCCGAATGAGAGTAGTTGGGTGAAGAAACTGAGTTTTCAAAACCAGAGAAAATGACTCGAACTTTTCAAGGATAAAAGGGAAAAACAAAAAGAACCACTAAACTCCTGTTTAAATCGCCACAGGGCAGCCTGTCTGTTCTGGGGCCCCTCCAGTGGGATCTCTTTGATCTGAGTCTGGGACCCCATGCTTTCGGACACACCCATAAGCTCTGCACCAGGAGGCCAACCCCACCCCCATCCGACCCCGCTGCTCCGGGATGTGCACCTGGGACCGCGGAAAGGGCGTCCACACCTGAGGCTGCGTTGGGGGTTCGGGTCCTGGACACTCGGGACTCGGCGGATGCCTAGCGCTGCGGCCCACGCATCCCTGACCCCTCCGCACGGTGGATGGGTGCGTGAGCGTGTGCGTGTAAACAGCGCCCAGGAATCGAGTCTGCGGCGGCTTTAGTCGTTGAAAAGAAGGAAGGACAAGTAACCGATCCGGGCCTGACTCGGTGCTATTAGCGGTGTAATTATCTGTTGTGAGTCACGCAGCGCCTCCGACATTCCCGCAGTGTGGAGAGAACTTTGTGCCGAGGAGACAATAGTGACAGTGTGCATTTCATACAGGGCAGACCATTTCTCAGCTGGGGGAAGACGCGGGTCTGGGCGCGCGCGCGGGGGCCGCGCCACCCCCTCCCGGCCGCAGCCCCCGAAGCCCGGCCGGGGTCCCCGCGACGCGTCCGCGTTTCGGGAGCGCGCGGGCGGCCCGGGGAGGGGACTCCGCGGGGCCCGGCCTCCGCGCGCCCTCCTGAGTCCCCCGCGCCCAAGTGGAGCTGGCGCCGTCAGCGCTGTGCAGGGCGCTCCAGCTCGCCTCCCGCGCCCGGCTCACCTTCAAGATCCGCCGGGGTCGGGGTCCTCCCCAGCTCCCCTCCTCCCCTCGCCAAGGTAGGGCGAAGGGAGGCGTCCGCAGCGCCGCGGGCCGGGCGGGCACGGGGGGCTCGAGGTGGCGGGGCTTCTGGCGGGGGTGGGGGTTGGGGGGAGCGTGGGGGGGGGCTGGGGAGGGGCTCCCGGGGAGCAGGGAGGGAAACTTGGCCTTTCCTATTCCTAGTTCGTCTGCGCCGCAGTTCCCGGACTCGGGAAGCTGGAAGTTTGGGAGGTGGGGGACCAGGAGGTGGCTTTTACCGCAGTGGAGGGGGTGGGGTGGGGACGGGGCTGGGCGCTTGCGGGAGGCTCCGGCTTTGTACACTTCGTCAAAGGCAACGCGGGCGGAGGGGGCGCGCGGATGCGATCCTCATCCATTAGGAGACAAAGAGCAAATTGCCTTACTTTAAAGTAAAACGCTCCGACTAATGAAGGTGGGTGATGGGGCTGCGGGGCTGGCCGAGTCGCTTCAATTAGGCAGGCTCTGGCTGATGGCATCGATCCGTGTGGGCTCAGAGCGCGGCTGCCTGCGCAGGGGTTTGCTGGGGGCGGGATGGAGGGGCTCATTTTGTCCCCCCTCCCCTTATATGTCTCCCCTTCTTCTGCTGCTGCATGCCCATCAGCTGGGAGCGCATAAGTGATTCTCACATTAAAGAAATGAGAGCTCGTCCAAGAGAAGTTAGGGCAGGGGGGCGAGTGGCCGAGACCAGAGCCCGAGAGGGGGTGGGGAGAGGGGTCCGGGTAGCAGGAACTCCTCGGCTGGGTTGGTGTTGGGTGGGGTGCGGGGAGGCCTTGATCACGATATGTTCCCGTGTATGTAAAAGAAGAATGCAATGGTGGATGGTGTGTGTGTTGGGGGGGGGGGGCACGGTTGGAAAAGCTGCTTCATCTGCCATTTCCAGAGAGAACTCACATACTAAATAGTTACAGGCATTATTCAGATGAAACCTCTTCGTTAAGTTTTAAAGAAACTTTGTATGAATAAGTTTGTTAAAAGCCAACAGAGTGGGATATTTAAACCAGCGGTTTATGAAGGAAGGTTGCCGAGCAGTGACAATCAGCCCTTGTCTGCTGTGAAACCGGCGATCCTCTGCCATTAGGGAGTGGAGAGACCCAATCTTTTGGGTCTGTAAGTCAGCTCCATTTATTACCCGCGTTAGTAAACGCCCGGCAGCAGACAGGCATCTTCACTGGGAATGTGCTTTGTGTCTCCATCTTACTCATTGCATTGGGCTTATTGATGAAGACTCGTTTGGTCTCTGGATGTGCAAAGATCAATCTGCGCAGCCCTCTTCTTAAACGTATTCATTCTGTGCTTTATTTAATCCAGACACACAAAAAGCCATTTGCTGCTTTAATGTTGGTTTACATTTTCTGAAAAGGCGACTGGTGTAACCTGTGGAATTTGAAATGCAAATAAAAGCCCGTGGGAGTTGAGGCAGAACAAATCAGCATTTATAAAGTGAAAAAGATTTAATGTCTTTGAAATCTTTGCAGGGGGAAAAAAACTTGGAGAGGGTGACTTTTAAGGGCGTGAGTTGTGACGTCAAGTCTTCTTGGAAAAGATGTTATTTTTTAAGGTCTGAAACCCGGCTGTGTAAAGTGCTTACAGGAAAAACAGATTACAAGATTAACATCTGTTAACATGATCGTTTATCTCCAGCCAAAAATAGGTCAGTTCTTTCTTAAGGAAACACTATGGCTGGCGCATGGTTAAATAATGAAATTAAAAAGATGAGTTCATAAATTAGAGATGAACTCTCTTGTTACACTCTGACCTGTGAAAAACATTTCTTAATTTGGAGATTAGTGAGAGGTCAAAGTCCCTTTTGGGGTCGAGAACAACTCTTCACCGTTGTGTCCACTTCCCCACCCACTCCCTCCTGCTCACCCAGAGCTCCCTCTCCGCCCCCGGCCCGGATTGCTAACTTCCCCTTTCACCCATTGTGAAAGAACAAAATATATTTAAATGGATATCGTCTGACGCCCCTCTCCTTAAAGCAGCAAACTCTTTCGGCGCAGATGGCTAACTTTAAGAGCTCTGCTGTTGTTTTACCATTAAATTAAACGGTTGAAAAAAGAAAGAAAGAAAGAAAAAAAAAGGAAACAGCCTCGCAAAGTCTCCTTGCCTGCCTCTCCCTGCCCCCTGGGTGTGAGTGGCGGCTCTATTGGCCAATCCGCAGCTTCCTTTTCCATCTCGGAGGTAATTTGGTGTGAGTGTGTGTGTGTGCGTGCGCGCATGTGTGTGTGCGCGCGCGTCCGTGTGTCTCCCCACGGCTAAATCCGGCCAGCCCCACGCAATCAGCAGCGGCTCCCGAATTCACACAGATGTGTGGCGTAGACGTGGACGCGCTCTGCGCCTGGATCCGGCGAGCGCACAGGGGTCGCGCCTCCTCCGGTGGCCCCCAGCGGGGCTGCGGCGCAGGGGGGCCCCCAGATTCACGTCGGAACCTGCAGCGGGGGAAGAACAGAGGAGCGAGGTGCTGACGGTTCGCGGCGAATGGGGACCGCAGTGGAAGGCTGCCACCCCTTCCTCCCACCCCGCCGCGCGCGAGTCCCGGAGATGGGAAACCCGAAGAGAAAAGCAACCTGGACCTCCAAACCTCACATTTTCTTTTCTCGTTAGAAGGTGCCATTTAGTAGATGGCAAGTTCTAGAATGTGAATGCTCGGGGCCAGTTAAAAAGAAAGTTCTGCTGTCCACCCCGACTCTTGAGCAATGCGAGTCGTGGCCATTTCTACGGCACAATGGGCACATTCACGGCCGGAATGTGTCACGGGCACCCCACGTTGTAGACTGCCTGGGTTTGCCATCAACTTTACTACAGTGTTGACAGTGGTGTGTGTGTGCGCGCGCTCGTGTGTGTGCGTGTGGCATGCGCTTTGGGCAAATGGATGGAACAGATCTGCAATATTGAGCATTTCTGTTTGCACCGAAGAACCTGTCTCTTTGGGGCTCCGTGGCGTTGAGTCGTTCCTAATTCACTCGGGGAGCGAAGCTGCAGTGGGTGAGTTAGGGACCAGCGCGCCGTCCCCCGTAAGGCCCCGAGACCTCCGAGGAGCCGCTGAGGCATCGCCGCCCACCTCCCGGGGGAGATCGCCCTCAGGGTCCACGCGCAACCCTGGACTCACCTTCCTCCAAAAGATGAAGGGGCCCCGGCCACCGGGTGTCCAGTGCCTCCCACTGGAGCAGTTCCGCCCCCCCAAAGCCCGACTCGACTCTGCACAGCCCCCGCCCCCCC
>PVKY010008069.1:0-14380 GCA_004027775.1 Bradypus variegatus
CAGCGCGCCCATTTATAATTCCAGGCCATCAGCCTCCAAGACCACTGAGCTCAGCACAAGAGAGAACAGAAATCTTGCTTCCTGCCCCAGCCTCAGCAGTTCTGGGCCCCCATGTGAGCTTGATGGCTTCACCTGATTCTCCCCTGAGCAGTAGGGATGGAGTGGGCATGGAGGTGGGCAGAGGCCAGGAGAGCCTCTCACCTCCAGGCCCTGCTCTCCCCACTTCCACTCTCTAACTTGAATACAATTTTCTAGAATGTCCCCAGGTCCTGGAGGGAAAGCTCATTACTTGTGATTTGCCCATAAAAATGTCAGTAGCTGCCTGGTGGCTGGGGAGCCAGTTGTCAGCAGGCAGTCCAGCAGGACAGGAGGGAGGAGGCGACAGGGCCCAGGCTGTGGAGTCAGCCCAGCCCTTCTGCAGCCACCACCTGCCCATGACCTCTGGCAGAGCTGACCACCCGGTGCCCCCACCCCCAGGATGGGGAAGGCTCAATCTACCTGCCATTTATTCGACACTCATTGTGTGCCACCTGCTCCTCTGTGTCATCTGATCTGCACCCTCAGGACAACCCTAGAAGTGGGATCTCTCACAAATGAGCCCCATTTCACAACTAAGGAATCTAAGGCTCAGAGAGATGAGGAAAGTCACCCAAGGTCACACAGTGAGGAAGTGATAGAGTCAGCACCCAAACCTGGGTCACCCAGACCCCAGAGCCTGGCTCCCATAGATGGAAGTCCACACCCTCTCTGGCACTGAGTGCAGCATTGGCATGTGGCAGCTCGGGATGAGAGCAGCCTCACTGCAGGCAGGGGTGACCAGATAGCACAAGGAGCAGCCTCTGACCTTCACCAGCCATGTCTCCAAGCTGTTTCCAAGATGTCCCAGTCCCAGGGGATTTGTGTCTCAAGTCGGAAGCCAGAGATGAAGGCCAGACTGTGGACTCTCCTGTCCCGTGTTGCACCTTCCCATGACTTAGGATGACACCCCTGCACCTGGGCGAGGCCTGGCAGCCTTGTGCAATGCTCAGCCCACATCACCACGCATGGCAGCCTGACCCTTGCTTTGGGATCCTTTTCTGCTCTAATCAGTCAGTATTTTCCCAGTTTCAGCCATTCAAATACTATCCCCATGATTTCTGCCATATCCAAGTACTGCCTGGGCAGTTATTTACTTTATGTGTTTCTTCAAACAATCCTCTTTTTATACTTAAACAATTTCATTTTAAAAGCAAAACTTCTATGACTACATTAAGTGGAAAAAACAGAACCCAAGACATATATGGTGATGTAAACGTAAACCCCCTAAGAGCTGTGATATTAATGCCGGGCCTGATGACATCTGCTGTAGGCTTCAGCCTGAGTCTTGCCCTCTCTTTGTTACAAAGGAATATTACTAAATGTTAAGAAGTGTCAAAGGCACACCACCACCAAACTGACCCTTCCTCTTTGACATAACCAGGTGGATGATAGAAAACTGAGGAACCCCCTTTCCAGCAGATGAAAACTCATGGTTATTTGATTCTCTACATGGACCGCCAGGGGCTTGCTGGCCACACTTCGGGAGCTCTGGGCTTGAAGGTAACTCAGGGGCTTCTTACGGCTGACATGCCCGGCCACTGCCAGTCCAGCTCAGGAGCCTTGGGTTCTTACCACTGTTCTTTCACTATTTGCTGGGCATCCTTGGGAGAGTCCCCTCCCTTCTCGGTGCTTCGGTTGGACAGAATATTCTCTATGGACGCTTTCAGCTGTGATATTCTAGAATCTGAAATCTGAAGAGGGTGATTATCTAGGACAGGGGTCAGCAAACTTTTTCTGGAAAGGACCAGATAGTAAACATTTTCAGCTTGGCAGGCTGCACACTCTCGGGCAACTGCTCAGCTCTGCCGTTGTGGTGTGAAAGCAGCCACAGACAATACATACTTCGACGGGCATGGCTGTGTTCCAACAAAACTTTATTTACAGAAACAAGGCAGTAGTTTGCCAACCCCTGGTCTGGATCTAGGAGGACGAAAGATGCCACAGGATTGGGGGGAATTCCCTATAGCTCCAGGTCTGGGATCAGGCAGGCCCTGGTCCCCTGTGAGGCCCAAGCCTCCTCTCCAGGAAGTGCTTCCTCCCCCGAAGCCATTACCCCTTGACCTCCCCCTCCTCTTTCAAAATTTATTCATAGGACAAGATCTGTCATTCTCTGAGGTGAAAATCAGGGGTTCCCTCAGAGCTGGTGGGACCTTTGAGCCCTTCCCCCACATTTCAGTCCAGTCTGGCCCAGACACACGAGGTTCTGGAGACTGACAGGTTTCCTCTCTACCTATTTCTTTAACTCTAAAACAAGGACCCCTTATAGGGTTAATCGCAAGGATTAAAGAGTTAGTTTCTACAAAGCACTCAGTGTTATTATTATGAGTAACAACATCAACAACCCCTGGCCCTGGGCACCTCCAAGCCCAGCTTCCCCACCCTGGCATGCCACCCCACCACCCCCATACCTCCCCAGCGCCCCCTCTCGCCACCCCCCCCACAGTTCAGCCGGGCTTCCCCTCTGCACATCTGCTCCACAAATCACTGCCACTGATTTCTTGGGAGGTGGCTTTAGTTTTTTTGTGATTTTTTTTCCGCTTGGTTTTAAATCCTGGTTTATTCTTGACGCCTTAAGGGAGGAAGTAGAGATTTGGGAGGCAGGCTGACACTTGGCTTTCCTGCCCTTCTTCTTCCAAACCCCACCCCACCCCCCAACCCACACACACACCCGGTCCCCCTCTACTGCTTGGCCTCTGCCCTGCCCTTGGTGGGGAGGGGATTTGGAGTCAGTGATGGTGACTTGGAGCCCAGGCGCCTGTCTTCCTAGGGTCCCCCCAAGCCCTAGTTGGGCTCTGTCTGGGTCTCTCTTTCTCCCACCACCTCTCCTTGGGCTCAGGGCACTGACTCAAGGGGCCCCCGGCTCTGCCACTTCTCAGCTATGTGGCCTTGGACGTGCCATCACAACTCACAAGGCCTCTGTTTCTTCCTCTGCAGGGTGGATATAGAAGTGCCATCTCCCAGCACTGTGGGAGACCCCTGAAGGGAACCAAGGGGTGGGGGCTTGCAAGAACTCTGCATGCATGAGGGGGTCTCAGTAATGACTGTCTGGGTAGGAGGGGGCCTGGGTCCCTCCCAGGGGCCACCAGGTCCAGGTGGAGGCAGGCGGAGGCCTTCCCAGCTGGGCCTTTCAAGCTCAGGCTCTGGAAATGTTACAGCTGCCACTCTGCTACAACCCAGCTGGGACCCACTGACAGCATCTTAATTTGAGCCCAAGCTCTTTTCCAGACGGGCTGCTAATTAGGGCTAATGGGCAGCTCTCCCTGCGGGCTCCCGCTGCTGCTGCCCCCTCCTCCATTAAAGCAGGCCACTGAGCAGGGTTGCTGGGCTCTTGCCCCTGGCTCCCACTGGTGGGTCAGTGCTCTGGTTAAGCACTGCTCTCCAAAGCCAGGGGAGACGTTATTTGTTGCTTTTCTACCTAACAGATGGGAGGTAGGAGGGAAGGAACAGAACTCACCAAAGCAGGCAGGCAGTCATTCGATGACCATGTATGTTTTGCCAGTCCAGTGGGAGGCACTGAGGCCACACAGATTAAGTCAGACCAGAAGCTGGACATTCTTGAATTCTAATCCCCCCTTAATCTTGTGCTGGCTGTGTGACCTTGGGCATGTCACTTAGCCTCTCTGACCCAGGTCTCCACGTTTGTGAAACAGTCCCTACCTCACCAGGTTGTAAGGGTAAAATAAGATAGCACACGTGGTAGGCTGAACACACTGGCCAGCAGCACAGCCATGAACTGGCAGGGGTTTGGGGGAAGGGGGCTCATAAAGGCCTTGGATGCCATCCTGAGAAGCTGGAACTTCATGCCTGAACAATGAAGAGTAACTTTTCTTCTCACCATGCTCGCATCTGCTCAACACTTCTTTAGCACATCCTAGGTGCTGAGAATATAGTAACATGTATGCTGTCCCAGCACTTACTCTAAGCCAGGTACTGTTCCAGGTGTCTTACAGGTACTAACTCACTGAACCCTCACAAGGACCCCATAAGGTAGGCACAATTCTTATCCCCATTTCACAGACGTAGAAATTGAGGCATAGGAAGGTCAAGTAACCTGCCCACAGTCACTCAGCCAGTATTGTTATCTACCACTGTCTAACAAAGTTCCCCCAAATTTAGCGACTTAAGACAGTGTTTATTACATCATCGTTTCAGGCGTCAGGAGCCTAGGCACAGCTTAGCTGGTGCCTTGGGGTCTCTCACAAGGCTGGAGCCCAGGTGTCAGCCAGGGCTGCGTTTATCTCAAGGCTTGCCTGAGAGGATTCACTTCCCAGCTTGCCCTCCTGCTTGCTGGCTGGACACATCAGCTCTCTGCCCCGTGGGCGTCTCTATAGGGCCTGCTCACTAGGCAGCAGCTGGCTTCTCTCCGAGAGAGCAAGCAAGAGAGAGTGCCCAATGGAAGCCACAGTCTTTTTCTTACCAAATCTTGGAAGTTATGTTCCATCACTTTTGCCATATTGTATTTGTTAGAAGTGAATCACTAGGTCCAGGACTTAAGAGGATCACACAAGGGTATGACAACCAGATACTCCAATACTGGAGTCATTTTAGAGGCTGCCTTCCCCAGCCAGTAACCGTGGAGCTGGGATAGGCACCCAGGCTGCCTGGCTCCAGAATCTGTGTTCTTAATCCAGAATCTGGTTTATATCCCAGCTCCATGCTTGCTGCCTGAATGATGAGAAACTAGACAATAGCCCTGCATTCCTGGAGCTCAACCCCCAGTGAGGGAAGCAGAAAAGAGGGCATGGTGAAAAGTGCCACTCCAGACGAAGGTAAAGCAGACAGGCAGGAAGGCTTCCTGGAGGAGGTGCTGCCTGATCCGAGAAGCAAAAGACAAGGTGGAATTGGCCAAGCAAAGAGGGATATGGAAAAGAATTCGGCAGCTGGAACAACTCGTGTGGAGGCTCACGTGCAAGCCTGGTGCTGGGTGTGAAATGTGTGTGTTGGAGGAAGGGAGCTGGGGTGGAGAGAGATGGAGCTGGAGAGGTAAACAGAGGCCAAGTCATAAAGGGGGGCAGGTGAAGGAACTTGGATTTTATTCCAAAGCACTAGGGAGCCATGGAAGGTTGTCCACAGTAAGATTTATGTTTTAAAAGACTATCCTGAATGATGTGAAGAATGGAAGGGGGTGACAGGGGACAAGGAAAGGAGGGAGGAGTCTCTCCATTCCTCCCTTTCATTGATTCATTCAGGTAATATATTCTTAAAAGGCCAACTACAGGTACTGTTCTAGGCACTGGGGATACAGCAATAAATAGGACAGACAAGGCTGTTCACTAGTAGAAATTACATTCTGGTGGGAAAGAAAAATTAAACATAATAATTACAAAGCAGGGCAATGTATAGCAAACAGAACACTTTCAACTGGGTGTTTGGGGAAGGCAGACTTGACCTTAAATCGGAATGGCAAGCACGAGCTGGCCACGGGAACACTTGCGGGAAGAGCATTCCAGGGGGAGGAAACTGCTGGTGCAAAGGTCCAACCAAGCTTGGTTGGAGGCCAGTACAGCTAAGGTATCCCGGGCAAGGGGGAGATGGACAGGAAATGAGGCCAGAGAAGTAGACAGAAGCCAGGACAAGAGCAGGTGGGGAGATGGGAATGGTGAGGAGTGATATTAACTAAGTGCAATCCACTGACCTTGCATAAGCAAACCGGGGTAATGCTGCTGAGCCCAATGGACATGGGAGCCATAGCAAGGGAAGGAGAGCAGGCCCAGCCCGGCCCACTTCAGGAGCAGGCCTCCTGCCCCCGGGACCAGCCACAGATTAGCAGTCATCACCTGGGCACACCCCAGGGAAGGCAGACCCCAGCGAAGGCAGCCGGTTAGTTGGTATTTGCATATTTGTTTAATAAAAAGTTATGGATGTACAAAGACGGATAATTAATTACCCAGCATATTTTCCCTTCACTCCCTCTCCTCCTCTCCACATTGCCACCGTGGCCCCAATTGCTTTCCGCTCCTTCTGGCTGAGTCAGCAGACTCCCATGTCTTCTGGGGGTGGGGGGATGGGGGGTCACAGAGCCCAATAAATATGTACTTATTGAGTGTGTTCCAGCCAGGCCGGCCCCGGCAGCAATCCGAGCCCGTTCTGCCTCATGTATTTATACCAGTACTCAGGGCCACTTTAGCTATTTATTTTCACACAGAAATTAAATTAGATAGTTGATAGCTTTCAGTGTAATTATGGAAAAAATTTACATAAGATGTTTATGAGGAAAAGGGGGATCATTAGGCACCTGAACCCCAAGGACTTCCATTAGTTGGGGTCCTCCCCAACTAGGTGGGGGTAGGGAGGTGGCCCCCACATGCACACACACACAGGGGGAGTCGGGGGGGCCTGGAACGCAAGGGACTGGAATGGGAGCCCCTGGAGGGCAGGCGCTGCCTCTGCTGTCCCAGCGCCGGCTGGAGAAGTAAGCAGCTCTCGGGGATGCAGCTTCCTCATCTGGGATGGCGTCGCCCTCAGCAGGTCCGCTTCTGTGAATCAAATGGGATCTGGGATCGGGAAGCAGAAGCCTCCCTAATCCTGCCAGGCAGTCACTGCGTCCTCACCGTGTGCGAGAGACCGCTCCAGGCACCGCGATGAATCCTTAGGACAACGATTTTCCGTGGAAATCAGTAGTTTGACCTTATCCCCACTGAAGGAATGAGGGAACTAAGAGTTAAACTTACTTTTAACGAAACTAAACTAAATCCGCTGCTCCAGCAGCTAAGGGCAGGGCCGGGTTCCAAGACAGGCAGCCAGGCTGCGCCCACGCCTCCAATCCTGGCCTAGGAGACCCCCCAGGTAGGCAGTGAGGTGCTTTCCCTTTCGCTTCAGACTTAGAGGGGCCCTATTGCTGTTCCTCAGCCCTCTGTGTAGCCAGGGAAACGGCAGCCCAGAAAGGAAGAAAGGAAGAGCACGGCGTGGGCCTCCCACGGCGCGGGCCTCCCGCGGCGCCAGCCTGGGCTGGAACCCCCGGCCCTGCTCCGCCGCCACCGCGGGGCTCACCTCCCCACGGGCTGGGTAATTAGCGGGCTGAGCGCTGATTGTGGCCCCCCGCGGGGCAGAGGGGGGAGCCCCGCCTCGGGCCCATCTGGGGCTGGGGTGGGGATGCGGGCGCGGCGATGCGGGCGCTGCTGGTCCTTTTCCCGCCCTCCCTAGCTGGAGCTGGCGGTCACTGGCCACCGTCAAAAAGCCGGAATGAATCGTGGGGAACCCAAGACCTCGGGAAAACATGCTTTAACCAGAGGCCCAGAAACTGAGGCTAGGTTGAGGGGCTTCGGGGACCAAGGCCACTTGAGTTCTCGTCCTGGCTCTGCCATTTATACTAGCTGTGTGGCCTTGGACAAGTTACTTAACCTCTCTGAGTCTCAGTTTCTTCATCCATAAAACGGGGACGATAAAACCCATCCACAAGATGGGTTGTCAAGAGAATAAAATAAGCTGACAGGAAGTAAGTGCTCAGGAAACATTGCTATTTTCCAAGTCCCTTTAAGTTGGGAAAACAATTTACTAGCTTCTTACCCAGAGGCTGGACGCAGATGAATACCAGAGAGCTCTGACAGGGCACCACCACCCCTCCCCGGGAGCAGGGTGGGGAAGCCCCTATCCCAAGATCTTAGAGGTGGGCTGAGAAAGGAAACATGTTTTGACCCTTTGTATGTGCCAGGGGCTAGGTCCAAGGTGAAGTCATTTACACTTCAGGTGAATCCCCGTTTTCCAGAAGAGAAATCAGTCACAGGGATTGGGGTGCCTTATACAGATCACATCCCGGGGTGGCAGAGCCAAAACTCTTCTGACCCCCAAACCTCCAGGGCGGCGGGGGGTGGGATGGGGCGCATGCTACAGACCCCTCCCTGCATGGGGAGACACCTGGGATCCAGTAGCCCTGCCCACCCCAGGCCTCCCAAAGGCAGGAACCAGGCTAAACCGAGCATGGAGGATTTAATGGAGGAAGCTAATCAGGGAATCCTGGAGAGGATGCCAGACAAGATCCAATTAAAATACCAGCCTCTGTGAGTTCCCTGTTTTAATTTTCCACAAATTAGCTTAAAAGGTGGGATGGAAATGAAGATATTAGTTGGGTTTTTTCCTTTCTTTTCTTTTTTTTCTTTTTTTTTTTTAGAGTCAAGAAGGAAAATCCATTGAGAATTATATTAGTTGTTTCTCTTTAAAAAAAAATAAAATAAAATCACTCTCAGCCAGGGGATATGGGTTTGGGCTCTCCCCACCCTTGGAGGCAGTTTTCGGGATCTGCTTGTTAGAGTGAGAGCTTGGTAACCCCTTTGTAATATAAAGCCCCATTCCCTGGGTGAGTGCATGCTGTGTACCTTCCAGCTTTCTCCCAGCCCTGCAGGTCAGATTCATTGCCCCCTTTCCATCTTAGACTCAGAGAGGTGAAATGATTTGCCTGTGATCACACAGCTGGGAAATGGCAGCACCTGATTCCAGCCTCTGTTCTCCCCGCTGCAGCCAGACTCTTGTTCAGCCCCAGCCCCTGGTCCAGACCTCCTTCCCACGCCCTGGTCCCAGCCCTGCTCCAGGAAACTGCGGAGTTGGGCATGGGGAGACGGGCTGGCTGCAGCCTGCCTGCTTTGTCCAGCGGGACCAGCCCGAGGTCATTAGTGTTCCAGAGGCCCCATGGACTTCCTGGGCCTCCACCCAAGGTACAGCAGCCCCCTCACCCCTACCCCCACCCCGCCTCTCTGATTTACCCAGGGTGGCTGTGACTTCCCACCTTCCTCCACCCGCTGCAGGAACTGGGTCTCAGGCTGCCCTTCGGCACCCCACGGCTGGGACTCAGCCCATCCATCACTGTCTCCTCATGAAGGCCAGCTCCTGTTCCCCCACCCCCGCCCTGCAGTGACTGGCCCTGGCAGCCTGTGCCCTTGATCTCAGCACAGTGACATCCACTCCCACGGCCCCACCACTGCCACCAATCGTCCTGTCTGCTGGATATAATTCATTTTGCCAGTGTGGAAACAATACAGCATCCCGCCCCAGCCTCCCACACAGGTGACAGCCCCTCAACCCCACAGCATGAGGGCACTTCCAAGCTCACTTTCAAATCCTGGGGCAGGATCCTGGCAGAGGCAAAGCTCCCACCCTTCTGGTCTATGTGCCTTTGGACAAGTGACTAAACCTCTCTGGGCCTCTGTTTCCCCATCTGCAGAATGGGTACACTAAAATCAATGAGCCCACTACATGTCAGTCCCTGGCACACAGAGGGTGCTTGGTAATTATTGCCCTGTTCCCTCCCAAAACTGGGAGGCATAGGGCCCATGTGGAAGAAGAGGCAGCAGAAGGCTGAAAAGATGACACAAGGCTTTCCTTAATGAAGTCCTGACTGAGACCCAGAGAAGAAGATCCATGAGGCATCAAGGAACAGGGTGACAGATGAAAATATCTCGGCTGCCTCCCTGGCTTAGCAGGCAGGGCTTGGAGGGTAGGCAAAGGCACTTCCCAGGTTGCTGCCAGTGAAGCAGCTTCCCTGCACCTGGGTAGGAACCCAGCTGAGAGAGCAGAGCCTTCAGTGACCCCAAGACTGCATATGGTGGGTTGAAGCTGTTATGTACCCTGGGAAAGGCCATCTTCTTTTAATCCATTAGGTTATTTCACTTGATGTGACCCACCTCATTCAAGGTGGGTCTTAATCATCTCACTGGAGTCCTTTATGAGCAGATAAAACACATGCAAAAGCCAAGAGATGAAACTGAGAAAAGTTCACAGAGAAAAGCCCTGGAGAAGCTAAGAGAGGACCCATGGAAGCTGAGAGAGGGAGCCGCTGAAGCCAGAAGCTGAAAGCAATGAAACCCAGGAGCGAAGGAGGAGAAGATGTCAGCCATGTGCCTTCATGGATGCCTGTCTTCAGAGTCCAGTTATCATCCCTGTTGATGCCTTGAGTTGGACATTTTCATGCCTTAAGAACTGTAAATTGTAAGTTAATAAATCCCCATTGGAAAAGCTAACCCATTTCTGATATATTGCATTCCAGCAGCTTTAGCAAACTGAAACACCAGGCATGAGCTTATTTGGGGGAATGCCTGATCTGAGGGTGTCCCCTAGGCCTAGGTTGTAGCCCAAGCTCAGGGTGACAGAGCTAGGAATTGGAGTCTATTTGGGGGAGATATCTGAATCTGGGGTTGTGCCCAATCTGTGTACAAGCCCAAATTTGGAGGACATCTGCATTAGAGTGAACTCTGAATTTGGGGCTGACTCTGACTATGAAACTACAAGATTGATTGTCTACAGATCCACATTTGGTCATCAAGACTCAGATGAACCCCAAGTTTGTTTGGGAGTCCAAGCCTGGGTGATATCAGAATCTAGGTGAACTCTGAATTTCAGGTGACCATAAGAGTGAACCCCAAAATCTTGGGGTGAATGTAAGCTCTAGTATGAGAGTCATCTGAACCTAGAATGCCTAGATGTGTGCCTGTCCCAGAACTCTGCAGCCTACCAGCATTTGGGGTGGGGTGGGGGGATTTGGGAAGAAGCCAGGCCTTTCAGGGCAATGACAAATGAGTGTTGGATGGATCCTGGGCAGCAAGTGAAAACCTGCCCAAATCTCCGTCTTTCCCCTTATTCCTCATCCCTCTTTTAGCATGCACAGTCCTCACAGCCCTGGTCCCACCCCACCGCCCCATCTTGCCTCCAGCCCTCCCTCAGCTGCACCTCCACTCTGGCTCTCGAGGATCTGCTATTGCTGAACCCCAGGTCTAGGGTGCCTCCACACTCCCCAGGGCAAGAAGGATCAAGCAATAAGGAGGGGGAGAGACCCTCATCCCCTCCTTCCCCAACAGGGCAAATCCTCCCCCAAATCACCCTTCAGGGCCTGGGAAAGGCAGATCCACTTCTTGGGGAGCTCGGAGGCCTGCTGCCTTATCTAAGTCTATGAAACAAGCATTTTGCATTCATTGCCCCAAAATGTGTTGCTGAATTGCGTTCCAACCCATGGCTCCCAGCCATCTGCAGAGAGAAATCCAGTTAGACCTTGTATAATAAGTTCCTGACAATCTTGCCGAGGACGCTGGGTCATAAAAGTCTCCTGGTTTTATCACCAGTAACAGACACGGAGTGAAATTAAGTTGTCTTATCAAATTTAGATAATATATATCCCTCTAGAGCAGAAGGCTCTGCATGGGGCTTTCATGGTATGAGCCCAGGAGGGGATGTGGGGCATGAAGGGATGTTCTGCGGATGGGGTTGGGGGCTCATCTTGGGGAGCCCAGCAAGACTGGTCAGCAGGGGGGACAGGTGACTGGTTCCAAGGGTTCAGTGTCAACCTGACCTGGATTTGAGCCAGCTCTGTCATTTCCACCCTGGGTGAACTTGGACATTTTACTTCACTGCTGAGAGCCTCGGGTTCCTCATCTGAAAAGTGGGCATGAGACTTAGATGGGAGGCTGACTGCAGCTAGCTTAGCCCAGTGCCTGGCATGCAGTGACCCTCCATACTTGATCTCTGTAATTTGGGGGCAAATATTGACATTGTCTGATCCTCTCTCTTCCCATTTTACTGATGGGGAAGCTGAGGCCCAGAGAGGGGGAAGTATGTGAGCAGCAGTCACCCAAGCAGACTGGGTCCCCAAGTCACCCCTTCAAGGCTGAGCCATCTCAACTCTAACCTTCTACAAGGGGCTGAAGTTAGCCTCTTTCCTGCCTGAGTCTGCAGACCTGCCCTTCAACACTGTGTCCCAGGGAATGGATGTGTGTGGTAGAAATTTTGGCTGTCCCTTTGCTGGGGGAATGGATTCCCAGAACATTGCCTAGGGCCGGGTTTCCACAGCCCTGTCCAACTGATCCTGGGAAACCTGTCCCACTGTCCCAGGAAGGGGCCACCACACCCAAAACCGGTGTCTGCCTGATGCAATTGTCCTGCCTTTCTCCTACAGCTGGGGTCCTCTCTGTGGCAGCCTCATACTCTGGCTTACATACCTCTAGTGACAGAGAACTCACTGCTTTACCAGGTACTCATTCCATTTCCCCAGTCTGGACTGGACAACTCCAACTCTTCTGACTTCTAAACTAAGACTCACTCTAGAACTATACCCTGCCATTACAACTTTCTTTCAGTGCTGCTCTCAGAGTGTGAACCTTTGATTGTTGGTAGATTTCTCTCTGTGTGGTCCATGCTGTGAGTTCTGAAGCGAGAGGGAGCTGGACTGGTACAGCTGTGTGTCCCCCAGAGACAGGGCCGCCTGGCACACATTTGGTGCTCAAAAAAGAATTACAATAGCTAGCCATTATTGAGCCCTCGCTATGTGTCAGGCATGTTATCTGCATTGGCTCATTTAATCATTATCATAACTCTGAGATGCTGTTACCATTTTTATCTCCAATTTGCAGAGAGGAAAGCTGAGGCACAGAGAGGTGCAGTCACTCGCCCAGGGTTAAATAGCCAGTATGTGGTAGAGCTGGGACTTGCCTACAGGCAGTGTGAATCCAGAGCTGTCATTCTTACCTCCCAGCTAAGAGATTTCTACAGATTATTGAGAATGTAGGAAGGGACAGGAAAAAGGATATCCATCTCTTCCAAGTAGACTTTACTCCTGGGGGTAGAAATATGTCATACTCATTTCCTCCCACCCCATTCCCCACCACCTAATGCAATGCTTGGCAAATATTAGGTGCTTCATAAATGTTTGTTAAATGAATGTTTACTCGTCATAGGAAAGGTTTTCTCCTGCACTATCCCACAAGTCCTTGAGGATAAGGAACTGAACTGCATTCAACTCTGTAAGGCTGCCACTAGCCCATTACGTGTGAGTTAGAAAAAGGCACAGTCCCACGGATCCAGCTTGGCAAGCAAATGGTCTGTGGTGCAAAGAAAAAAACTGCCCTTTCTTCTGGGGAGACACAGCCTTACCTCAGGGGTCCCAGCTTGGCAGGTGGAGCCTCCACTCTCCCAGGGGCTCTTATCAAAGTTCCATGGAAGAACTGTCCACGGAAATCCCACTCTGGCCTCTGGGGCCCAGCATTGAGCCTGAACATGCACTAGGCTTCAGGAGTGTTTGTTGAACAACTACTTGCCAGTATTTGCCTCTCTCCTACCCTGTTTCACCTGCAGCCAGTCTGAGTCCCAGGAGAGCAACTGGCGGAAGAGCCACCAGCTGGGTATTATGTGGCCATGTTGCTGATGGGGGAGTTTGCAGACATAAGAGGGACAGGCAGGGTCAGGCATAATTGGTAAATATTTGTCTATCTAATCACAGGGCCTTTTAATTAGCAATTTCATCCTTGCAACTGGTTTCTTTTTTGTTTGCTTTTTTGTGTTGATGTTGTTGTTTTTTTTACTTTCTGCAGGAAGTCAATTAAATGTAACAGATGGAGGAGAACATAGGGGTTTCCTTGTCTCCCACCATCTGTTCCGGCCCACCACCACCACCACCCAGCTGCACCCCCACCTCATTGGTGGAGCTGCCTGCCAGTTGCCAGAGGAGGGCGGGGCCTAGGGGACTGTTGAGCCAGGGCAGGGTCTTTGGTGCCCCAGGGCTCCCTGGCCACCCCACACATGCAGGCTGATCCTGTCCACACTGCCTGTGACTCCCGGGTCCCAAGGCCCTTGGCCAGCTGGACAACTTCTCTTCCTGCCTGCCTAGAAGCCAGTAATCTGGAGCCTGCATGCACTTGTTTTAGCTCCCACGGCAGGCCTGCTAGGGGCCCCTATCCAGGAAGGACGTTTAGTACAACAGACTTTCACTGTGTGTGTGTGCGATATGTCAGATCATGTGTTGGGCACCAGGGACAGATATCCCTGCCCTTCAGGACTTGGTAGTTCATTGGGGGAGATATTCACTCACTCATTCACTCATTCTTTCAATAATTATCAGGCAGGTTGTGTATGCCAAGCTCTGTGCTAGGCCTTAGATACAAAGATGAATCCAACAGGGTCCCTGACTTTAAATAACTCAGTTACACAGAGGAAACAGGCAGGTAAAGCCATGCATTCATCCTGTATTTATTGAGGGCCCACGTGAACTGGACACTGTTCTAGCTGTTGGGGACTCAGCAATGAAAAACACAAAGTTTGTGTCCCTTCTAGTAGGGGAGATAGACGATAAACAAAGGGATGTACAATGTCAGGGTGATCAGTGATTGGAAACAAAAGCTAACCATAGTGTTGTGTAGTATGGAATCTAACTGATCTCTGGAAAAATCCAGAGTCTTTGGCATGGCCTACAAGGTCCCCACCACCAGCCTGACTTTCTCTGTAGGATAGCTGCTCACCACTCCCACCTCCCAGGTTACATCCAATCAACATCCACCTTCCACCATTCCTCCCGCCTGCCATGCCCTGTCTTGAGGCCTTTGCCCCTACT
>PVKY010008070.1:0-14379 GCA_004027775.1 Bradypus variegatus
CTGAGCGGTTAGGGGGGAAGGGCAGTTCCAATTATCAAACCTCCCAGGTGTTCCCGGAGATTTAAGTCAGTTCTCTGCCCTGACCCAAAAGTTGTTGGTATTGGCATACATTCCCTGGGATTTCTGAGCGGTTCCCCCTCCCTGCTGTGCTTATCCAGGACCTCTGCTGAGGCAGGGCCGTGTCACGTCACAAGTGTGTGCCATTCTCCAGGGAAGCCCTGGGACGCCAGGCTGTGTAGGGGCGTTCCCAGCCCGCTTCAAAGATGGTTGAGTGGGAGGCTTTAACTCCTCCC
This sequence comes from Bradypus variegatus, assembly GCA_004027775.1. Taxonomy (NCBI): domain Eukaryota; kingdom Metazoa; phylum Chordata; class Mammalia; order Pilosa; family Bradypodidae; genus Bradypus; species Bradypus variegatus. The sequence continues at coordinate 294 of PVKY010008070.1, forward strand.
TTTCCGCACAGCTCCACTCTCCCAGCTCCAGGACAATCAGCCGTGGATGTATTCAAAGCCACTGTCCACGGCGGATAATGTGGCGTGTGAGTGGTGCTGTAGGGAAAGCTCCCTGTCAGGCTGGGCCTCCCGGCGCGGCTCTGTGCTGCGTGTGTTCAGCCCCGGGCAGGAGCAGCCCTGCCCGCTGGGGAGACGGCTGCAAGTAGTGCGGTTTTTTCTTGTTTGTTTGTTTGTTTTTCCTCCTTTTGACTCCCCTTTGCTCCCCTGGACCCAAGACAATCAGCAGTGGGTATGGGAAGGGGTATCCTCCACGCCAGACATCGAGGTGTTAGTCCACACCACTCCCATCTTATCTGCAGCTGTTCCTGGTCTCCAAACGCCAACCCACCATTTCCCCACACCGCAGCGTGGCTGAGGGACTCAGCCAACTCACTCACTTGTTTCAGAATGCAGACTCCTGGTTTCACCAAATGCACATTCCCTGTGGCTTTAGCAGACCTTGTCCGGCTGGTGCTACTTTGGAGGTGACGTTCTGGGTCACTTTCTGGTTTTTATTCAGTGTTTTTCATGGAGGTGTCCCCTTGCTCTGTCTCACCTAGCCACTATCATAGGTTCTCTCGAGATTGTCTTTTATTTCCCTTGAATGGGGATAGAAGTTTCTTCCTCTTTGCCTTATGCCAAATTAGGGAGGTTAAAAAGAACCTATCAGAGAGCTTGAGTGGTGAGATGACCTCAACAGAGACAATTTATTGTGGATGGAATTCCCAAAGTCAGGGGGTACCACCTGAACCCTGGAACCATGTTTAAAAGCCCCCAGTAGGAAATCTCCAAGGTACGAACAAAAACATCCCCATTAGAGAAATAATCAGAATTTGGACACCAATACCAAATTATAACTGTAGCTGCTCCCACGAAGAATATGTAACTTCCACGATGGAGTGTTGCTGGGATTGAGAGTTGGTTTGGAAATGAACGTAGGTCTCTGCCTTGCCTGGTGATTTAAAAAGTAAGGGACAGAGATATATCCCAAGGTACAGATTGTTTGCAGAAAAGTAAATGACACTGTTTTAATGTGTGGGAATCTTGCTCAAACTTGCTTATAATTTATATTTTAATACAATTAAAACTATAGTGAGACTTTTTCCCTCTAGATTGGCAAGGATTAAAAAATTCAGTTACGTTCAGGAGAGTATGTGTCTGAGTATCTAATATTTGTTCTGGTCCCACAGTACTAAATTTATAAGTGCTCTTGGCTCAAACAGTTTATATTCATATGAGGAAGTTGAACATGGCGAATAGGAAATTAGCTCAGGCCTAAGGGTAGTGTGTGTTACATATTTTTCATCAAGCTGTCCACTGTATGACTGAAAGCTATGCCGGATGCAGATGCAGTGTACGCAGGCAAGGCTCTGACTACAACTGTTTTAGTCTCATGTTTGCCAGGCTGGACATGAAATGGGGAGCTGAGCTTCTATAAACCCTGATATACCTTTCATTCTGTCAGATGCTATCATCTGCAAGTGTGTAATCCCCATGAGGATTGCAGACTGGTAATTTATACCCCTGGTTGCCCCTGGATAACATTGATTACCCTTTTGCTCTTTATCCTGACTCAGCAGATTTTCTTTCTTTTCTCTTAGATAAATACATTGTGTTTGATTTACTCAATCAGTGTCTGGCCTTTCTGTGACTCTGAACCTACTTACTAGCATTTTTCAATATTGAGGTGTGCAACTTCACATTGGGTTGGAGAAGGTATATGGAAATAGACACTTCGCTGCCAGAGTGTAAATTGGAGGGTATGCAGGTTTGAATGTATTACGCCCTCCCAAATGCCATTATCTTTGATGTAATCTTGTGTGGAGAGACTTATCAGTGTTGATTAGCTTGTAATACTTTGTGTGTTTCCATGGAGATGTGCCCCACCCAACTGTGGGTGATGACTCTGATTGGATAGTTACTGTGGAGGTGTAGCCCCACCCATTCAGCATGGGCCTTGATGAGTTTACTGGAGCACTACAGTTGTTCAGACAGAAGGAGCAAGCTTGCCATAGCCAAGAGGGATACTTTGAATAACACACAGGAGCTGAAACAGGAGTTGCAGGTGAGGACCGGTTTGAAGACGGCCGTTGAAAGCAGACTCTTGCTCCAGAGAAACTAAGAGAAGACAAACGCCCCAAGGGCAATCTAGAGTGACATTTTGAAGAGGAACTGTGGCCTAGAAAGGAGCGTCCTGGGAGAAAGCCATTTTAAAACCAGAACTTGGAGCAGACACAGCCACGTGCCTTCCCAGCTAACAGAGGTTTTCTGGACACCACTGGCCATCCTCCAGTGAAGGTACCTGATTGTTAATGCATTACCTTGGACACTTTATGGCCTTAAGACTGTAACTGTGTAACCAAATAAACCCCCTTTATAAAAGCCAACCCATTTCTGGTGTTTTGCATTCTGGCAGCATTAGCAAACTAGAACAGATCAGCAGATCATACTTAAAAATTTACCCTTGACAGTCCCAGTTTGCATCTGTTGCCACAATGTAACTATAAATAGCACTTTTATTCACTGAAAAAAAATCCAATTTGAATGATCCGGTCATCCTCTGGAGGGCAATTTGTCAGTATCTATCAGAATTATAAATTCTCATATCCTTTTATCCAGAAATTCAACTGCAGTACTTTTCATGCATACATATTCTGACACATGTATAAAATAATGCATGTACAAAGTTTTATTCATGGCAGCATTATTTGTAATAGCAAAAAGATTGGAAACAACATAAATATCTATCAATAGAGTACTAATAAAATAAATTGTGATGAGCCATACACAAAATACACTGGAGCCATTAAAAAAGAAAGAGGAAGATCTTCAATGAGTAAGCAGGGATGATCTCAAGATATATTATTAAGTTAAAGTTTGAAAGAACAAGATTTAGAGTAATGAATAGCATGCTACTATTTGTGTAAGAAAAGGAAGGAAGGAATACATGCATACACACAAACACAAACACATATTTGCTTTAAAATCTCTGGAAGAAATGGATAGCATCAGTTGCTTTGAGGAGGAGAATCAGGTGCCTTGCAGGCAGGAAGTGTGAGAGAATTTTCACTGTTTACATTTTTACTTTTTGAATTGTGAGCTATGTGAGTGTTCATCTCTCCAAAAATGAAAAAAAATAAAAATTGTACCTAATTTATAAACATATAAATTAGAAGTAACCACCAAAGGAATTAAAAATAGAAAAGGTAACTTCCAAACCAGCAGAAGAAAAAGTGATCTAACCAGTGGAAGGCAAACAAGGAGAAAAAACAAAACAGATAAACAGGTCAGAAAATGGAAAATATGAAATAAAATGGCAAAATAAGCCCTAATATTAAAGTTATTATGATAAATGAAAATGAATTCAACTTAGTAATATAAAACAGAAACTATAAGATTTCATTAAAAATAAGATTCAGAAATATGCTGTCTGTAAGACTCAGACTTAAAAGGATGTACAAATGTTGGAAATAAAAATATGTAAAACTGTGTATCAGTGAGGTTGGCAGATAGGAAGCAAAAGAAGAGTGTAATTATACTAATTATACAAAAAAATTTCAAGACAAAAAAATAAATACATGCATATATATTCAGTTGATTCTCATTACTCACAGTAGAGATGTTCCATAAAGTCCCATGAACACTGAATTAGTAAATATTGAACCCTTGCTTCTAGGGAAAATATGGTAGTTTCCTGCAAGCCTCTGGTCACAGCATTTTCCTCAAATGATCAATATATAACCTTGTTTCATATGTGCTCCTTTTTAAAGAAATCATATTTACATGTTTAAAGACACCATGTTTATTATATTTGCTGATTCAATAGCATTGAACTGCCTTGCCAACAGCACTATAACTCATGCCTGAACAAATTATCTAGCACAAATATTTTCTCCAAAGAGCACATTCAACCGTTCTGTGCTTAGCAAAATAGGCAGTACTTCAGTATTATGCTTGGGGACCATTTAAAATAACAAAATCACCCACAAAAGAGAACAAAAATGCAAAAATGAAAACCAAAAAACAAAAGAAACAAAAAGGCATGGCACTAAACATACCATGCAAAGGACATTTGTTCACAGTATGGGAGCTGATATCAAGAGGCAGCTCAACCTTAGCTGGAAACATTGGGTAACTAAAAATATTTGCCATTCTGTGCATGTCAGTGAATGACCAGGAAAGTGTTGCAAGTATTGATTTTGGGTTGCAAATAAACTTGTTAGGCAAATTTGCAAATATAGAATTCATGAATAATAATAATAATTGACTATATATACATTGGTAAAAGGAATAAGACATAAAAAATATATAACCATCATAAACATATATGCATCTAATGAGATAGTTTCAAATAGATAAAATTGTCAGAATTCAAGGGAGAAATAAAATGACAGTTGGATATTTTAAAATACCTGTTTCAGAAATTAATAGATCAAGCAGTCAAAAATTTATTATTGAAACAAACAATAAATTCAAACATATTTTTGCATATATTTTAAATATGTATGTATACATATATGCACAAAAGGCACTTGCTAAATTCAATACTTAATGATTTTAAAAAGTAACAATAAGCACCCCAGCACACTAGGGACAAAAGGAGGTTTGGTAAACTTGATTGTAACTTCAAAAACCTACATCAGGTATAATGCTGATAGAGAAACTGAGACTGCATTTGTAAGATTAGGATCTAGCATGTATTCCTACAACTACTGTTTGAAATAAGTGTCCCCAGAGTACACAATAAATTCAAAGCTATCACAGTCAAAATTTCAGCTGTAATATTGAAGAATAAATGTGCATTAATAGATAAACTTTGTGAAAAATAAGAGCAAGAAGGGAGGACTTGCCAACCAGACATTAAGGCAATCTACCAAACTATACCATAGTTAAAGAAGCAGTATGATACTGGCACAAGAAAAGACATAAAACCAATCAAATAAAATTAAACTCAGAGACAGATTAACATATAAATGGGAACTCCATAAACTGTATGTGGTATTAAAAGTCAAAGTGGTGTCTTAGTATGCATCTCTGAGAAGGAATTCTTTCATCTCATCACACACACTAAAATGCTAAAATAAAAAAGACAAAGAAAAAAAGTCTCTGATCCATACTGTTGAGAAAACTAGCTCATGATATGGAGGGAGAAAAAGAAAAAAAAAAACCTGGGTTTTTACCATATCCCATGTACAAAGGAAATGACAGATAGATTAAAGACCTAAATGTGAAACATACAACTAAAACGATGATAGAAGAAAGAACAGAATATCTTTGCAGTTTAGGAATTGGGGAGACTACTTAAATAAGATGCCAAGAATTCAAACCATAAAAAAATTTTAAAAGACACATCTATGTTGTAACAGAATTACAATATTTTGCTCAAGGAAAGATACCAGTTGACAGTAACTGACAGATTGGGAGATGATATTTTCACTGACCAAAAAAGACACAAGACTAATGGCCAGACCTTACAAATTATTCCTACAAATAACAGGGAAAGATAAGAATCTTGATAGGAAAATGAGCAAAACATATGATAATGAACTATTCACAGAAGGGGAAATCTAGTGGCTTAAGTATATAAAGAGGCACTTAAACTCGTCAGTTATCAGAAAAACAGCAACGAGATGCCTCTTCACACAGATCAACTTGGCAAAGCTCAGACATCTGGGGAATACCAAGTGTTGGGGATATGCAGCAACAGAAGCTCTTTTGCCCTGTTGGTGGGATTATTTACTGGTTCAAGCCACTTCAAAGGGAAATTTGGCATTACTTTGTGCAATTAAAAGTGCACATTCCCTGTGATTCAGCAACCACAGTTGTCTATCCCAGAAAAATTCTTAAACAAGTATATGAGGGGACAAGGTTGAGGATATTTAACACAGCATTATTTGTCGTAGCAGACAGCCAAGAGAGCCTAAGTGTTCATCACAGGGGAATGCAGAAGTCAAATGTGGTGGATCCACATTTGCTGGAATATTCTACAGCCATCAGAAAAGCAATGAACTGGATTTATGTTCACTGGTCTGGCAGATCCTAAGAACAGAGCTGAAAGGAAAAGAGTCAGAAATTATGACATCTATAGTACATTGCTTATGTCCACAAAAAATGCATACACACATACATAAACACTTTTGTGTATTTTACAAATGCAAGGCTAAATATCAAACATATTGGAGAAGTTGCCCTGGGGGAGCAGAATGGAACTAGGGTTGTAGGTTTTGATGAAGTGCCATAAGCACATGGATTATGATTAACTCAACCCTTAGTGCATGAGGTTAAATAAAAAGGAGTTGATAACATTCAGTGGTTGGGAAATCTTCAACTTCTGTACCAGTGAAGGTCAGCTCTAAGATTGCCAGATACACAACTGCACATCTTGTGACATGGTACCCACCTCCCTACAGTTCTACAGGCTGAATTCTTGAGTGCTCCTTCTAGACTTGCCCTGTCTTCTCATTTCCCTTAGCACCCAGAACCGCCTTTGTTGGTAACACATGCTGTTCCGTTCAAATTGAACAAAAAAGAGGGTTTAAAAATCATCTATGAAATTGATGACACAAACAATCTCATATTAGGTGAGCATTTAATGTAGCCCATAGATAAATTTTCCATTTTGCCAGAAAAACTTTTTTTTTTTTTTAAAAAGAAGCTTTTAGTATTTTTCTTTGAGGTAGCACACAATTAAGTATGCTCTCTCCCAAACCAGATCTGGGACGTTTTTATGTGAGACAAGAAATGTATTAACAATTTCATTTCTAGCCAGTGTGGAGAGAAAAGAGAAGAGCAACTGCTTTGTTGTCCTAAAAATCACTGTAGTCCTAATTTCAGAATGTAAAGAAACAGAATTTAAGAGTCAGTGCCCTAGAGTGAGGTGAATGGTAGTTTGACCTTGGGCTACTTATTTAAACTTCCTGGGCCTCAGTGTCTTTATCTGTAAGATGAAGATGTGTAGTTCATGGGGTTGTCGAAGGGAGGAAATGAGATCATGCATGTGGAGAGCTCAGCACAGGGCCTCACACCAACACTCAGTAATTAAGCATTTAAACAAGTAGCTGCTATCATAAGCTTGTATTTATTGAACAACTGCTATATTTCAGGTGCTGTCATTGACATTGTTTTCCTTAGTACACCAGCAGCTACAAGAGATGAAATACTTGTAACGTGATCCTGGGGCTGAGGAAAGCATTGCAATTAAAGTCAAACACCCTCAAAAAATACTGCAGTCAGATAAAGGACATGGATTCCCCTGGAGGGTAGAAGTCAAGGTCTTGGGCTTCTACATTCAGCAACATTGAGCTTCCAACTTACCACAGGAAATACTAACTGGAGAACTAATCAAGGACTCCTTTTGGGCAGAAATTATACCTTAATCATCTCTATATTCCTAACAGCCAATAGGAAGCCTGCATTATTATAGAGGCTCAGTGGATACTAAAGCATCCTTAAAGTCCTCATTTTTAAACATAAAGAAATTGAAGCATAGGATGGCATTAAATGGCTTGAACAAAACTGTACGGCAAATCAACAGTGGAACCAGGAGTCTAACCATTTGTTTTGAATCCAAAATCTGTGGTGGTGTTTTGTTGTGTTTTGTTTGGCTTTGTTTTGCAGATCCTTGGCCAAGTGGTCAAAGATGCATGGCAGGGGAGGCATGTGGGTGGATTTCTAGCAATCTTTATCATTGGCTTGTTTTCTCCCAGGCTGTTAACCTTGCCTGGGTAAATATTAGGCAAATATTAGGCGAGTACTCAAGACCTTTCTGCCCTGGTTTTCCACATCCTTTCTGAACCACTGACTTTGCAGTATTCTTTTGTGTGCATTTTTTTTTCCTGCTGGTGACTGATGCTTCCTCTCAGTTTTCTCATCTGAAAAATGGGGTTCATGAGAGTCTTCCTACTCACTCCAAGGAGTCCACCCAAGCTAAAAGAGTGTCCTCTCATCCCCAGGCACCCTCTAGATCACACCTGTCCCCTTCCCCTATTTTATTTTCTTCAGAAGACTTAGCCCTGCATAAACAATCTTATTTATTTGTTTATTTTTGTGTCCCCAGTAGAATGGCTGCAAGGAGGGGGAGGAGAAATTGGCTATTTGGTTCAATGCTGTATCCTCAGAACCCAGAATATTGCTGGGCACGCAATAGTCTATAGCAGGCACCTGATAATACTTGTTTGTCAGATTTATGAGGACCTACTTTTAAACAATAGCTTCCATTTATTGAGTGTATCTGTGACAAGAACTAAACCAAGCGTTGAATTCATGACCTCATTTTTCAAATTCTGAAAACATGCCTGCAGGGCGGTGCTAGGTCACATGGCTGAATTCCAGCACAGATCGTCTCACTTTGCTTTCCAGCCGCTGTGCCTAACGTTCAGAATGCCACCTACGGTTTTCCGAAGTCAAAGTATAGAAGGGAGGGATGCTTAGTGGTTAGCAGAGGGGAACCTCCCTCCTCCCACCAATAATCTAAATTAGGACCCTGGCGCGGCTTCTATCGCGGGGAGTAGGGGCGGGGAGAAGAAAGGAATTATCATCATCACAGGCGGTTGCAGGTTCACCCCAGTTGCAAGGGGCCCTCTCCGCGCGAGGCGAGGCTGAGAGTCTCAGAGGCACCAAATCTGACTATGCGCCCACCCGGCTTCGTCCCTCCACCCAGGACGGGCAGCCAAGTCCTACCTCCCGGCGTCAGCCACACGTGGGCTGCTCCTGGTTCATGCGTCAGGACGACGCCCACCAGGAGTGGGGGCGTTGTTGGGCCGGGGTATGGGGCGGGAGACACCCTTCCGAACTTCTCCTCTCCGCCCTAACGCTGGGTTAAAAATCCTCAGCACCACGTGTCATTTGCAAACCTGCCGGCGACTGACCCCAGAGCTAGAGACCTCACTTGCGGGGAGCCAGCATGTCAAGCCGAGGCTGGGGCAGGAAACTCTCCGACTTTGGACAGGTGAGCTAGGCGGGCTTCAGCTGTGTAGATAGGGGAGTTTGGCCCCCGGAAAGGGGTCCGAGGAATGTTGATGTGTCCCAGTTCCTTAAGCTCACCAAGAAGTCTGAATTCATTTAAAGATGATAAAAATGTCCAGCAAGTCAGTAGATAAGATATCCCTCCAACAATTGTGTCCAACTGAGAGAACTTTTGTCCTGTGTGCCTTTCAGGGACAAGAGTGGATGCTTTAGAAGTGGGAGATCTGGCTTCCAGAGCTGCCGTCACTAGCTGTGTGTCCTTGTACAAGTCGCTATCCTTCTCTGTTGCCTCATCTCTTCTATAATGGAAGGGACTGGTCCTTTATGAGCTGGGGTGGGGAAAGGAGGGCCCTTCCAGATCAGAGCTTGTGATTTTTAAGTGCTCTCATCCAGGTATTGAAACGGTAGAATTGGGAGAAATTGTATCCTTTCATCTCTGTGAGCAAATAAGGCATAAAGAAGATTCAGAGGCTTATTCAGAACTGAAGAGGGAGAAAACTAACAAGAGGAAAATGAAAAAGATTTAGCACCAGCCCCAGTGCAAGGTTATTGGAACTTAGTCTGCGAGAGAACACTAAATGACTTGGGGATAATTCCTGGGGTGTATTCAATTATACAGGATTTGTTGTCATTCCCTTGAGATGAACAGTTGTAGAATACATTCTTTAATTGACTTACACACTCATCTAAGGCAGGTAATCGCCTTCCTGGACTCTGGGATTCAGACTTAAAGCCCAGACCTGGCAGATGATCTGAGCCTGCAGGCACCTGACTATTAGAATTAGTGAGAACTGTCTCCTGAAGAGAACAGTAAGTCTGGAGCTGAGAGGACTATTGATCTTAAACCTGGTATAACTAGAGAGACTGTAGAACTTTGGACTGACTTTGTTTTGGTCCTGAGAGAAAGGCTTCCTTTGAAAATGGTGTGTGGTGCATGGGAGGCAGGAGAACTTAGTTTTGGAAGAAGAGCAGCATAGGAGTTTGACCAATGCCTGAACGGATCCTGGTTCTGTCCACCATTTAGTGTCTGTGTTGTTGGCAGTGAGACCCTCATGATCATGGGAGGACGTCAGGAGCAGTGACCTGTGTAGGGTGGCAGGGTGCTGAAGCTTCATTCACAGAGCCCTTAGGAGATTGAGAATCCACAGATTGTCAATATCAGTGACTTGGAGTGCTACTAAAGAAAGGAGTTTAAAGCACACCCCTGGTTCCTCCTCTGCATCTACAGCAGGGTATTTAACTTTGTGGACCCTTGAGTTTATTCATTTGAAAAATAGGAATAAAACATCTACGTCATAGGGTTGGTGTGAGAATTAAATAAAATATTGCCTATAAAGATCTTAGCACAGTTCCTGGAGCCTAGGAAAGTGCTAATGCATCTAGCCAGAACATATTTGTTTGTTGAAGAAAATGTCTCCTGAACACTGGGAGGAAGGACAAGAGCTGTGTCAGACCCTGGCTGGGACAGTCTAATCATGGAAAAACTTGGATGTGGAATCAGGAACCTGGGGTTTTCATCCTTGGTCTACTTAAACTTATGTATCATTTGTTCTACTTATCAGGGAAGTCAATTGGGGTGATGAGGTTTGGTTTGGTATCCATAAAATAGGGATTGGACTAGAATGATCTTTAAGATTCCTTCCAACTCTGATATTCTGCAAAAAAGACACAGTATATGCTTTCTTGAAACTCCTGACCCAGGGAAACAGCACACACTAGATGCAATTCTGATATAAGGCAGACTGTGGAAAGGACCTACCATCTGTTGAGCGTATATGATATGTCAAGTTCTTTACACACCCGACATGCACAAGAATCCTGCAGGAGTGGTATGGCTCATTCATTCATCCAACAAAGATTTACAGAGCACCTATTAGGTGCCAGGCATAGTCCAGAATACATCTAAGTTTCTGCCCTGGTGAAACTTGCTTTCTAGTGAAGAAGAGAGACAATAAAAATTAACAAAATGAACATATAATATAATTTCACATAAAGATAAGTGCTGTGAAGAAAAGTAGGGCAGGGTAATGGGACAGAAAATGAGGGAAGCTCAGATATCACAGTATAAACAGTGAAACCAGCATTCAAACCCAGATCTGATTCCAACAGTTGTGCACACTACTCTACTATAGCTTCCTCCTGTAGATAAATCCTGAAATACGTAAGTATGGGGTGTCCTTGGCAGGATGTCTGCATCTTGTTTTCTGTAGTCTTACACTATAGGTGTGTGTACAAAGGCACATGCAAATACACACCTCCTACCATGCTCTCCCAAAACACTAAGCTTGAAAATCTGTGCCCCTGGAATATATTTGCCAAAGTGTATTGCTCTTAATTTTGAGAGCTGTTTTTTTCCAAAGGTAACAATGCATTTGTTAGACACAACCAAAGAGTATAATTTCTACTGTTAAATGTATTGCTCAATGATCAAAATTCTTTCCTTCCTGTTTCCTAGAAAAGTTCTTTCTCCCTGCCCTATTTTTTCCTATATAGTTTCTGAACTCCTTTTCTCTACATTTTACCCATCCTAGGTATGCACATGTTTGTAAGTCAACTCACATATTGGTGCAAACAAATTGAGGAATAGATTGTGAGCCAATCAAAATGTATTCTAGAAAAACGTTGTCCAAGGGCCCATAACTGGCTGAATCAACACTGTAGTGTGTAACAAAACTGGAATCCACCCAAGGCAACACTATTTGACAAATTTCCATTGTTTCCTTTCATTTAAAACCCCTCAGGCTTTGAAAAGGTGGAGTTATTGCCTCGGTTGGGTTTGCAACTGGATGTAGAATAAGGGCTTTGGAATAGTTGGACCTGGGTTTAAGTCCAAGCTCTGCAACTCATTAGCTGTGTGTCCTTGGACAAGCCACTTAAACTTGCTGGCTCTATCTCCTCATTTGCTAAAAAGAGGAATAACAGAACCCATCTCATGGGGTTATTGTGAGGACTAAATGAGTTATTACATGTAAACCTTTAGAACAGTGATAGTTATTGTCAATGATGATTTTATTAACTATGAAAAGTATTAAGTATGGTTCCTGGCACATAGTGGCTAATCAGTCAATGGCAGATTTTATAATTAATAGTGATGTCAACAAAGAGCAGTGCCTTATCATTTGGTAAATGTACATTTTCAGTCCTGTTTGGAAAAAAATCGTAATTTTAAAAATAGGTTGTATTTTTATTAGTGGTTCTCAAAATTTTCTGTGGATGAGTATCATCTGGGATGTTTATGGAAATGCATATTGTAAGGACCCATCCCAAAGATTCTGATTTGACAGGTTTGGGTGGGTCCCAGTAGTATGAATTTTAATGAGGAATCCCAGGTAATTTTTGAGTGGAGAGCCAAAGAACACTCTTTGAGAAGTACTGACTTAGAAGGTGTATGAGGAGAGTGGAGAAAGCAAAAGAGCATGGGTAAAATGTAGGGTGTTAGGAGTGGTATTGAGCACCGGTTGACTGGGCAGAATAAATCCTCTCCTATGAAAGTAATAGGGCCTTGATTACCGCATTATGTCCATAGCAGAGAGAATTGAATGGAATAACTAATATTTAGGAGCCTGAGTTCTTGACCTGCCATCCATTACCTGTTGACCTCAGGCAAGTTATTACGTCTTTGTTGGCCCTTAGGTTCCCAATCTGTAAAATGAGGGAGTTGAACTAGATGATCTCTAAGGACATGTCTAGCTCTGTGAGTCAATGATTATAAAGTCCCAAGTGGACTTCAGAAGCCAAATGGAATACATAGATACAGGAATGATTATTTGCCCAGACTGAAGAATATGAAGGTTTTCCGAGCGAACTGAGACCCAAGAGGGCCTTTGAGGAAGAGTGAGATAATTGGAAAGTGGAATGCAGAGCATTTGTTCTACTGGGGATTGAAAAGGCAAGGAGGAAACCAGTGTGGCTGGAAGGGAGGCTCCTCTTGTGGATGGATCTTAGAGGGGAGGTCCCAAGGAGACCCCTGAATATCAGTAAGAGTATTTTATCCTGATGACAGACGACTTACATGATCAAAATTCTGTTAATGCTAGATCAGCAGATCACTGAACTGGACTTGAGTGGTGGCAGTGGAAACATAAGAAAGGCAAGAGTCACCTTTTTGAGAAGATCGGATTAGATTTGGTGATTGGACGGGCACAGGGTAGAGAAGGTGGCTGACTTTCAAGCATGGGTGCATTCAAGTCCAAATCGCCCCTAGTCACAGGTGGCATCTGTTGAGGTGTATGTGGAATATGTTATTTTTCTTGGAGGCCAACGGAAAGAGAGAATGTTGCCAAGTAAACTAGAAACAGGGAAATCTTTTGTCATTTCAAGGAAACCCAAATAAACTAAGGGCTCAGTTTTTTCTGGAAGGAAGAAGACTAAAGTCAGAGACTGATCTGCACTTCTCTGGCAGGGTTTCAGAGAGGAAAATGGGGAGTAGGGTGTGTGATAGATTGCAATTCATACACAATAAGGCTGAGTGTTAGGGTCAAATGACATGGCCTCAGATCCTGGCTCCATTGCTAATTGGGTAACTTTGGGTTAGTTACTTAACCTCTCTAAGTCTTAATTTTGTCATCAATACAAGGAGTGGCTGGGTGGATAATGAAACTGAACTTCTGGGGTTGTCATAGAAATTAAATGAGATAGTCCAAATCAAGTGTTTATTATAGTGCTTAGGAAATAATAGGCTTTTAATAAATGGTAGACTTAACAATTATTTTTTTTTTAGCAAAATAACATTATGACACAAATAGGGGTATGTGACAGTTCAATCTTCCAATTCAGTTGGGGATCCCTGGAATCAAATTTGCTGATAATTTTGATTCTTCCCCCACAGCCCTATTTCCTGCAAGGTTCTGGGAAAATATGGATTTTCTGAATTCAAAGGATTTTGTCCAAGAGTCATCAGTATTAATGCAGGGCTTATTATTTTGAGCCACTGATAGAGACTGCCCAATAGAGTCTTCTCTCATTGAGATGATGTAACATCCATTCCACTAATTTCATTAAATTGCTTACAAGAAAGCAATTGTTTTGTGCATTTTTTTCTTCCCGGTTTTAGACACATACTGTTTACTTGTGAGCATACATA
>PVKY010008071.1:0-14377 GCA_004027775.1 Bradypus variegatus
TAGAGACCACATGCGGGCTAAGGTATGTATTCAAGGAGCAACTGTGAACAGGAGAGTCACCACTTATTGAGCACCTACTGTATATGCCTGGCCCCACTGCTAATCTTCAGTGCAACCCTCCAAGTTATTGTCCTGGTCCCTATTTGACAGATGGGGACACTGTTTTTGGAGCCAGGATCCGGTTTTCTGGGTGCTGATCTCCTTCCCTAATTCCTGCTGCCTCTAGTTAGAGAGCCCCTGGGGGCAGGTCTTTGTAATTTATTGTGATTTGCCAAACCCCAGACCCAATCCAGGATACCCTCCCCCTGGAGTACCAGCCTTTTGTCTTCTGTACTGGACATTGTCATTGCTCTCCCAGATCCCCTTGGCCCCCTTTTCCTGTTTCTCAGTGCCCCTCCCCAGGCTTTGATGTCACATAAGGCTGGCTCCTGCACTCTTTCTTAGGGTTGCTAGGATGGAAGATGCGCCACCCAGATGCCAAGACCTGGAAGCTTATGTTCTCCTCCCGCCCTGTACTGGGGCGGTCCTTGGCCAGTGACTGGTCCTGGAGTACGAAAGCTCAGCGCCCTTGCCTCGAGTCTGCGTAAACTCTGAGGGGTAACTTACACCCCAGATTTTCCCTGTGGGATTGGGCTGAGGTCAGCTTTGTCTGAGATCACACCCTTGCTTGGCGTCTTTCCCTTCTCCCTTTTCCTTCTCCCACCCCCTTACTGAAAGCACTTCCTTAATAAATTACTTGCCTTTGAATCCTCAGCTCAGAGTCAGCTCTGGGCAGCTCAACCTAACATGCCTTCCTTCCCTCTGTTTCTTAGGAAATTACTTAATCATAATAATTAAGATGTATAGCATTTGTTGCAAAGTGTTTTTGGATAGATGCTCTTACACAGTTCTTTGCATGTGCCTGGAATGTGCCTCTGCCTGGAAAGCCCTCCACTGCCCCCCTTCACTGCTGGACCCAGTTCAGTCATCATGTTCTCTGGGGAGCTTCTCTACCCAACCTGTAGAGGGTTAGTTAACTTCTCCTTGGTCTTTCTCATTGGGGCAGAAACTGCTAGATACTCATCAATACTATTTCCTCAGTTCTCAGCCCCCTTTGCGGTTAAGTTGGGGTATGTGACTGGTTCTGGTCAATGGCATATGAGCAAGTGAGGTACGTCATTTCTGGACCAGGCCGTAAAATGTGCCATGTAATCTTCATCGACCTTTCTCTCTTGCTGTTGACTGACATCAGGAGAGGACTCCAGGGAGGCCTGGATCTCATCATGATTGAATGGAGCAGAAGCCCAGCCTACTGCATTGCACCCTGATGTCTTAAGATGCTGGGGTTATTTGTTAAAGCAACCAGCATTAAACACCCTGACTAATACACCCAGCATCTTATAATTCACCTATTGTTAAACACTGCATTATAATGGGTTGTTACTTATCTGTCTCATCCACTGGCTTCGAACCTCCTTGAGAGCAGGAACAAGATTTTATTTATCCCTCTGTGACCCGTACCTAGCACAAGAAGACGTTTGTTATTTGCTTGGCCAGTGAATGCATTAACACCCTATGAGATGCAGCATAATAAATACTAGTGAAGTCTGCAGGCTCAGAGTTACTGTGTTGGAATCCTTTGCTCTTTCCCCTGTCACTTGAGTCACCTTGGGCAAATTAACCTCTCAGAGCTTAGTTTCTTAATCTTTAAAATGGCAACAGTAGAAGCATCTACTCTAAAGAATTGCCATGAGGATTAAATGAGGTCATGTGTTTAGCGAGGCCCTGGCAAGTAGCAAGCACTCAATAAATACAATTATTCTTATTGTCGTAGCTATGTCGTCCCCATTTACACTGAAATTCAGTAGGTTACTTGACTGACCCAAGATCACTCAAGTAGGGGCAGAGAAGGCCGGTGCATTCAGAGAAGGCCCTTCCTGCTATGCATTGAGGCAGAGAGGCACAATTAAAGAGAATTATGCCTTCAGGGAGAGAAGTAAGTAGTGAGCTTGCCTGCCTTTTTGGTCCCTATTCTGGTTTGCTAATGCTGCTGGGATGCAAAATACCAGAAATGGACTGGCTTTTATAAAGGGGGGTTATTTGGTTACAAAGTTACTATCTTAAGGCCATAAAGTGTCCAAGGTAAGGCATCAATAATGGGTTACCTCCACTGAAGGATGGATGGTGATTGGCATCTGGAAAACCTCTGTTAGCTCTGAAAGCATGTGGCTGGCATCTGCTTTCTCCCAGGTTGCGTTTCAAAACGGCTTTCTCCAAAATGTTGCTCTTGGGGGCATTTTGTCCTCTCTTAGCTGCAACTTCTCTTCAAAATGTCACTCTCAGTTGCTCTCAGCTCTCTGTGCATTCTTCAAAGTGTCCTTCTTGGCTGTAGCAAGCTCGCTCCTTCTGTCTGAGCTCATATAGTGCTCCAGTAAACTCATCAAGGCCCATGCTGTATGGGCGGGGCCACACCTCCATGGAAATTATCTAATCAGAGTTATCACCTACACTTGGGTGGGTGGCATCGCCATGGAAACAAAGAATTACAATCTAATCAGCACTAATACCTTTGCCCACACAAGATTGCATCAAAGATAATGGCGTTTTGGGGGACAAAATACGTTCAAACCGGCAAGTCCCTTCCCTTTGGAGGTCTGGGTGACAGCCAGTGTCCCCAACAGGAGTGCTGACAGGGGCTTTGTATGCCTTTAGGTGCTAAGTCAAATGGAAGAGGTTGAAGGGTTTCCCTGAGGGTTTCACCCTGCATTTTCCACACCCTCTTCCCCTGCCCCCCAAATTTCTACCTCTCCTCCTTTGAATTCAGAAAAACACCCAGCAGTTTTTGAACTGCTTTGGCAGTCTCTGAGCTTGAATTTCAAGACCCTGCAGCCTCTGAGGTTGGGAGCCCAGAGAAAAGTTTTAGATCTGTGACCCAGACAGCAGATTGCCCCTGGGGACCCAGGGGGCAATCTAGGGTTTCCCCAGGCAGCATGGTAGGGGCCCCAGCTGGAGTCTGGATTAAGCCCTAGGAGGCAAGAGCTGGAGAGAGAAGGCCTACAGGGAACACTGGGGAATTCCAGAGGATCCTGGTTCTGTGTTTGTGGGGGGGGGCACAGCAGCCCCTGGGGGCCCAGAGGAGGGCCCTGCTGGGGGCAGGGGTTGGCCTGTTCTGGGGTGGATGAACCCCATCCTTTTTCTGGGGAAACACACCTGTTCTTCCCTCCCTCCCCCCAAATGTCACTTTCCCTGCTGGGGTCACTTCCTGGGCTGCCCTCTCTTCCCCTTTCACTGCCCAGCACCCTCCACTCACCTTTCCAGATCCCCAGCTTCTCTATGATGACCTGGAAGGATCTACTGGCCGCCTGCAGCTGAGCCCTGGCAGAGGGATTTGAGACTGAGGAGAGCACTTGAGAACTCCTTGAGGGTCAAGTCTCTGGTTTTTCACCTTTGGGTGAGTGCATCAGGGAGTGAATGAATGAATCAGCAAGGGAATGAATGAGTGAGTGCCTGAATGAACCGGAAGGTGACTGCTTGTGTTAATGAATGAACCAGTGATTGAGGGAATGATTGCAGGAGGGAAGGAATGAACTTGCCTGGGCTAGGGAGTGGGTGAGATGGGGGTTCATGGGGACAGAGGCGGCAGTCGCAGCAGGAAAGGAGGTGTGGCCGGCCTGAGAAAGGGCAGCCTCGGCTCTTTGTCAGGGTAGGGTAGGACCCTTGCCCCTGCTCGGTGCTCCCTGCTGCCGGCTCCTGTGGCCCCTCCCTCAGGCTCCCGTCCTTGGCCACGCCCAGAGGAGAGCCCTCCTGGCCCCCTCCCTTGGGTTTTTTTGGCAGGATCCTCCTTGGAGGCTGTTTCTCTTGGATGAAGGCTCTCCCTGACCCCTCCTCCCCTCCCCAAGTCCCCATAAAATGTTCAAAGTATTTTCTTTTACTCAACAAAGCAAACAAAGGCGAGGGCAGCCTCCAGCCCTGAATATGCACCCCCCTTTGGCTTTGCTCAGTGGAGGCTCCAAACCGCCCTCACGCCAGCGTCTTTGGGGATCCTCCCGTCTACCCCACTTCACGGACAGGGAACACAAGGCTCGGAAGGGCGGAGGGCCATTCTGCTAATGAGCAGCAGACACGGACTTGACCTTGGGCCTTCCAACCAGACCCGTGGCCCCTATCAGGCTCACTTCAATTCCAGTGGGCGTCAGTGCCGGCGAGGCCTTGGGCTAGATCCCGGGGAGCCCCGGTGGGAAGAGTCTGGGGTTCTGTGCGCAAGAGGCTGTGTGCATCCCCGGCTAAGCATCTGATGGCAGAGCCGAGGGGAAGGAGTTGTCCACTGCGGATGAAGCTCGGGAATCCCCACTTGAGGCTCCCCAGGGACCAACCGGACAGGGGTGGGGTGCAGGGGGCAGGCAGAGAAAGCAGCTTGGATTCCTGGAGGAGAAGGCACATCACCTGCGCGTGTTTGACAGGCCCGTGAGGTGGGTGCTGTTATCGTCATTTTACAGATGGGGAAACTGAGACCCCGAGAGGGGATCTGCCTTGTTTGTGGTCACACAGGGAAAAAATGGTAGAGCCAGGATTTGAACCCAGCATCCGTCAGGCTCCAAAACCCAGGTTCTAAGTTGTTCTCCTACTTGGGTGAGAGCTTGAGGTGGGAAGTGGGGCTGGGACAGGTGTGGAGTGGGGTCAGGCACAGAGCAGATGCTGGCCTGTTGGGGTGCTTGGGTGCCTTCCTCTGATGGAAGGCCAAGCCTGCCCAGGCAGATGGGGTCTTTCTGCTCCTGAAAGATCTGGGTAACCCTTGGTTAATCAGTTATACTAGAAACCTAGCCACTTGCTTTAGTCTTCCATGGAGATGGATGCCCTGCAGCGCTTTACTCCAGGCTGGTCCCCCTTCCTGCCTGCCCTCACCCCACATCCCCGTGGTGGGAGGAGCCAGCTTCTTAAGAAAGGGGGTTCCCTCTAGACAGCCCTGCCCTCCACCTTACCCCCCTTTCCACTCGCTGGCCTCAGCTGGTCCCCTGGGCCTCAGCTCAAGAACAGACACTCACCCCTTTGCCAAGCACGGAGTGGGAAGGGAAGGGCTGTGGCCGCCCCAGCCAGGAGCCCCAGCCAGGGAACGGGTTCAAGAGCGGATGGGATGACTGGGGCTGTCAGGGCCAGTGGGGACCTAGGCGCAGGGAACTGGGGCTGGGGTGGGCCGAGGGGTAGCTGCGAGGTCAAGGGAGGAGCTGGGGGGGGTACTCCCCATCCCCAGCCTGGTGTGAAAGTCAGGAGCCCTGCAGCTGCAGCTGGAGGGGCACAGGGTGGGAAGAGTCCTCACCCCAGCTCTTTTCTTAAAGGGCCAGACCTCTAAGCCTCTGGCAGCTCCAGGGCTGGGAAACAAGCAAAGGGCAGATCTCAGCCTTCAGTCCTGGAGTCAGAGCTGAGAGCCTTTCCTCAAGACAGGAATCCCCTTGGATGGTAGAGATGCCCTGGTTTCCTGCCTCCTCACCATAACAGGGTCCTGCTGGGCCTGCTCCCCCTTGGGGAGGCTGTGGGTGGGGCCCCTTGGCTCTATCAAGAAGGGCCTCAATAATTACTGAGCAGTAGATGAGTTTGGTGAGGGGATGAGGTCAGAGCTACAAGGTGGGACCCCAGACTCCAGCCAGGCTCCTTCCCTGACTCAATTTCCTCTTGGTCTCCAAGACCCAGCACATTTACTTGGCCCACATGGATCCTGTCAGGGATGGGCATTCCCTGTCCTATCTGTTCTCTGAGCCCTCACTTCCTGCCTTCTGGCTATGTCACCTCCCCCAAATCCAAAGTTTCCAGTCCCATAGCTCATCTGTCATCCATGAGGGGCTCTTCCTACATGATAAATGGACAGTGTGGCTTAGTGTTTAAGGCACCAGATGGCCTGAGTTCAAATCCTCCCTCTGCCTTTCCTAGTTGTCTAGATCTCTATAAATGGAGCCATCAGTAACCCTACATCAAAGGCCTGTTGAAAGTATTAGATCAGTTAATGCAGCTACAGTGATTAGAACATCTGATCAAAAAGGCTACAACAAATGGTTGCTGTTATTTACCATAAATACCCTGTGCAGAGGATACTGTGCCCATTTTTCAGTTCAGGAAACTGGGTAGCTGAGATTTACATGACATAGCCAAGGTCTCAAAAGCAAATATATGGTGGAGCCAGGATTTGAACTTGGGTCCAACTGGGGTCAAAGTCTGCTTTCTTCCCATCATCATGTGCTACCTCCTTCCACATCTAGCCCTGGGATGCTATACTTTTTGGGAGCTGGTAGCTGGTGAGTGCAGGGGTCAGCACTAGCACCTCAACAGGGTCCTGGGAACCAGCAGCCTTCTCTGAATGAGGAGAATCCACTCCCTTCTTAACCTACCCCAATTCTGCAGATCCCCAGATGCCAAAAGGGGACGATGGATAATCGTACTGTGCAGAGATGGCCCTACAGCTCCCCCACTGTCCCTTCCCACTACAGAGACTCAGCTTCCCTATCTGTACCTTGGGATGATCTGATGGAGACGCTGAGTCTCAACTAGCTGTAACGGGTGAGAAAGTTTTCAGGACACAGTGGGTGAGGCCTCCCAGGTTGGAGGCCCTTTCGAGCTGTGGGGAGGTGAGCTGGCTGTGTCCACAGCCTCCAGACCTCAGCCTCAGTCCACAGCTGGGCCTGGACTCCTGCTCATGGCCGCTCCCTCTCCTGGGCCTTTGGGGATGTCTCTGCTCCAGGCTGACCCCTTCCTTGCTGATGATGAGCCTTCTGCTGCTCATCCCGAGAGGACAGCTGCACATCCCTGGTGCACCTTCTTTGCCGGGCCTGGTGTCTCTGTGTGTGCGGGGAGCTGGGGGTATCCTGAGCGCGTGCTGTGTCCTCACGCTTGGTTGCAACTCCCATGGACTCAGCCTGGGCCGCCGGCTCAGCATCCTTCCCGGAGCCTCTGCAGCCTTCCTGGCTGCCGCTGCAGACAGATTCCCGGCGAATGGGGCTCCTGAGACCTCCACCGGCCCAGGCTGCGTCATTCCCGCCCTCCCGGAGCCCTGGGACCAATCTGGCTGGGCTCCAGCTCTGGGAACTCCGCCTGCTGTTTCTTTCTTCCTTCTTCGAAGCTTCACTCTATAATTCAATGAAACGTCCTCTGCTCCCCATTGCCTGGTTTGGCCAAGCTGACCTTGCAGTGTAGGGCAAAGAGCACTGGGCTCAGAGTCCAGGCCATATAAGTCAGTGCTCAGCCATGGATGTGACCTTGGGGTGGGGATGGAGGGAGGGTGGGTCCCTCATGTCCTTGTGCCTCAGTTTCTCCATCTGTAGAATGGAGTGGGGGATGGTGGAGAGGGTGCATTTAGTAATAGAAGGAGGAAGAGAAAAAACTTTTTCCTCTGTTCTTTCTTTGGTCTAAGTTAGACCCCTCTACTCTGTTCTCCCTGCAATACCAGCTTACAGATCCAGCTGTGGTGGCCCAGGGTTGAGACTCACTCCCATTCTCAAGATGGTCCACCTCTGAGATTTAGGCCTCAACTGTTCCCCCTCCGCTACCCTCCTACCCCCAGGCTAAATGCTAAGACATCCCTACCACGTGGGGCTCCACCACTAGAGGGCGCCTGCCAACCCCCAAAACGTGATTAAAAACAAAAACGAAAACGCTCATCCAACAAATCTTCATGATAACAACCACCATTTATTGAATCCTTACTATGTGTCAGGTGCTGTGCTAAGCCAATCCCCACAACATCCCGAAGAGGAAGATATTGGCATTATTCCCATTTGACAGATGGGGAAACTGAGGCCCTGGAGAAGGGAACTGACCCACCCAAGGTCACCCAGCTGGTAGGTGACAGATCTGGGAGCAGCATCCACATCCAATCAGGGTCAATCCTAGGCCCAGAGATGATGGCCCAGTGGGTGCTGAGGTGGGGGCTGATGGCTGGGATGGGAACTAGAGTTGGGAGGGAGCCGGGACTGATTATCAGAGACCATCAAAGCAAATAGTTGCCATCCCCCAAAATTCCATAGATTATTTTAATAATCATAATAGTAGATAATCTCTGGGGCCCTCACTAAGTGCCAGACACCATGTCACATGTTCTACCTCTGTGATGTCACCTACTACTACAAACAACCCAATGGGGACATGTTGTAGTATCATTCCCATTTTATAGGTTGGGAAACTGAGTAACCTGACTTGCCTAGGCTTACTTATTTGAACCTAGACCTGTCTGCCTCCAGAGCTTGTGACTCAACTTCTACACTACATTGCTTCCCTTCCTTCAAATGCAACTTATCTGGAATCCCAGTATTTAAGAGATAAAAGTGGGTGGGAGGAAGGATTGTGGGAAGATGGCAGAGTAGGAAGCTCCAGGACTCAGTCCTTCCACTAAAACTACTATTAAACAGGTAGGGACTGCCTGAAACAACTATTTTGAAACTCCAGAGGCCAGAAGAATATGGTACAGCATCCAGAGAAGAGCAGGAGGAAGAGGCTGATAAAATGCAGTAAACAACAGTAAACGGCTCTTTCTGTGTGGCGGCTACTGGCATCCATCCCCCACCCTTGCGGCAGTCCACTGAGGGATCCAAACCCTGGCTAGCTTGCGGATGACAGAAAAGGACATAAAAATCCTATGCCCCAAGAGAAGGGGTAGACTGGATGATCACTGATCATGACTTTTGATTAACCTGCCTCTGAGGGCAGCGATTGTTTCAACCCTCTCCAAACAGGGGCTGCAGCTGCAGGGATGGAGACTTAAAGATGCTGGGCTTCCTCAGGGCTGCAGGGAACAGTTAGCTGAAGGGCTGCATTTGCTGGGCAGGCCAGGAGAGCTCAGTTTTGGGAGTCCTGGGAGAAGCTCTTGGTGCCTGTTCCAGTTTGCTAAATGCTGCCATTATGAAAAATACCAGAAATGAATTGACTTTTATAAAGGGGGTTTATTTGGTTACAAAATTATAGTCCTAAGGCCATGAAAGTGTCCAAACTAAGGCATCAACAATAGGTTACCTTCACTGAAGAATACCAATGGTGTTCAGAAAAGCTCTATCAGCTAGGGAGGCACAGCATGTGGCTGGCATCTGCTCCGGAGTTCTGGGTTCAAAATGGCTTTCTCCCAGGATGTTTCTCTATAGGCATCTGGGGGTATTCTATTAGTTTCTCCCAGGAAGACTCTGGATGAGCAAAAGTCTGCTTTTAATGACCATCTTCAACATGTCTCTCTAAGCTGCAGCTAATATCAGGGGTCTGCAACTTCAAGCATGCCTACACATCAGTGTCAGCAGCATCTGGGCCTGTGTGGCTTCTTGTAAAGTACTCCAGTGATTAAATCAAGACCCACGTTGAACGGATGGGCCACACCTCCATGGAAATAATCTAATCAAAGGTATTACCCACAGTTGGGTGAGTCACATCTCCATGGAAACAACCTAATTCAAGGATTCCAACCTAATCAACACTAATACATTGACCCCCACATGACTGCATCAAAGAATATGGTGTTTTGGGGGACATAATAATCCAAACCAGCACACCCACTAAAACCACTGTTATTCAACATTGCAGTGGAAGTTCTTGCCAGAGCAATTAGGCAAGAAAATAAATAAAAGCCATCTGAATTGGAAAGGAAAGACCAACACTTTCCATATTTGCAGATGATATGATCTTATATACAGAAAATCCTGAAAAGTCCACAACAAAGCAAAGTAGCAGGGTACAAGATCAATACCCCAAAATCAGGATTGTTTCTAAACACAAGTAATGAACAATCAGAAGAAGAAATAAAGAAAAATTCCATTCATAGTAGCAATTAAAAGAATCAAATGTCTAGGAATAAATCTAACCAAGAATACGGAGGATTTGTGCACAAAAATCTACAAAACATTGCTAAAAGAAATCAAAGAAGACCCAAATAAATGGAAAGACATTCCATGTTCATGGATTGGAGGACTAAATATCAGTAAGATGTCAATCCTACCCAAAGCAGTTTATAGATTCACTGCAATCCCAATCAAAATTCCAACAACCTTCTTTGCAGAAATGGAAAAGCCAGCCATCTAGTTTATATGGAAGGGTAAGGGTCCCTGAACAGCTAAAGTCATTTTAAAAAAGAAGAAAGAAGTTGAAGTACTCACATTTCCCAATCTTAAAATGTATTACAGACTCACAGTAATCAAAAGATCATGGTCCTTGCACCAGGGCAAATGTATGTACCAGTGGA
The DNA here is from genome assembly GCA_004027775.1 of Bradypus variegatus. Lineage (NCBI taxonomy): Eukaryota > Metazoa > Chordata > Mammalia > Pilosa > Bradypodidae > Bradypus > Bradypus variegatus. The sequence goes on from PVKY010008071.1 coordinate 10,181, forward strand.
ATCAAACTGAGAGCTCAGAAGTCAACCCTCATATTTATGGCCAATTGATTTTTGACAAAGGGGTAAAGACCACTCAGTTGGGAAAGAATGGTCTCTTCAACAAATGGTGCTGGGAAAAACTGGATCTTCATTGGCAAAAAAAAAAAGGAGGGTCCTACCTCACACTATATACAAAATCAACTCAGAATAGATCAAAGACCTAAGTATAAGAGCTAGAGCTATCAAATTCATAGAAGAAAATGCAGGGAAGAATCTTCAGGACCTTCTGCTAAGCAATGTTTTCTTAGACTTTACATACAAAGCACAAGCAACAAATAAAAAAATAGATAAATGGGACCTCATCAAAATTAAAAATCTTTGAGCCTGAAATGATTTTATCATGAAAATAAAAAGACAACCCAGAATGGAGAAAATATTTCAAAACCACATATGTGATAAGGGTTCAGTATCCAGAATATATAAAGAAATCCTTAAACCTAACAACAAAATAACTCAATTTAAAAATGGGCAAAAGACTTGAATAGACATCTCTCCAAAGAATATAAACAAATGGGCAGGAAGCACATGAAAAGATGCCCAAAATAATTAGACATCAGGGAAATGCAAATCAAAGCCACAATGCGATACCATTTGATACCCATTGGGATGGCGGCTATTTAAAAAATGGAAAATAACAAGTGTTAGAGAGAATGTGGGGAAATAGAAATGTTTGTTCACTGATGATGGCAATGTAAAATGGTGCTGCCTCTGTGGAAGACAGTTTGGCAGTTTCTCAGGAAGCTAAGTATTGAATTATCACATGACTGGCAATCCCACTATTAGGTATATACACAAAGGAATAGATAGATAAACAGATATTTGCACACCTATGTTCATAGTGGCATTATTCACAATTGCAAAAAGATGGGAACAGCCCAAATGTCCATTAACGAATGAATGGATAAACAAAATGTGGTATATACTGTCAATGGAATATTATTTGCTGTAAAAAGCAATGAAGTCTCGATACATGCAATAACATGAATGAAACTTGAAGACATCATGTTTAGTAAAACAAGCCAGACGCAGAAGGACAAATACTTTTTTATGTCCCAGAATATTGACTTGAAACTAGAATAAGCAAATCCATAGAATCAGAATCAAGAATATGGGTTAGCAGGGGATGGGATGGGGATGGGGAATGGGAAGTTAAGGTTTAAAATGTCCAGGGCTCCTATTTGGAATGATGGGAATATTTTCGTAATGGATGGTGGTGATGGTAGCACATTGTGAACGCAATTAACAGGACCAAAATATATATCTGAATATAATTAAAAGGGGAAATGTTAGATTGTACATATGGTAACAGAATAAAAAATTAAAAAAAAATCCAGGGAATTACCCTACACAGTCTGCCATGACTTAAACCATGGACTTTATTTAACATACAATTATAAAAATGTGCTATCATCATTTGTAACAAATGTTCCACATCGTTGCAGGCTGTTGGTAGTGGATTGTTGTATGGGAATCCTGTATTTTATGCATGATTGTTCTGTAAACCCATAACTTCTCTAATAAAGAAATACTTAAAAAAATTAAATAAAATTAAAAATACACTTCCTCAAAAAAAAAAAAAAAGGTGGGTAGAAGTAGAGGTGGGGAACACTGAACCCTTGGGTTCCCAGGCCTCAGTTTGAAAACCCCTGATTGAATGCATCTCTCTCTGGATCCCAGGTCGGAGCAGGGACTTGCCTAATGTCACAGAGCTAGTTAGGGCAGAGCAGAATAACCTGGTCCTCCTGGCTTCCAGTCCACAGCTTGCTCACGCCACATGCCACAATGACCCGGGACAAGGTCCAGGTCCTCTCTGGATCCAGGGTAGATGGCCTCAGGGACTGGGCAGTGAGAGTCTTTCCCCTGGTGAGGAGACCCCAGCCCTGACTGCAGAACCTCAGGCATGTGGGCTGACATAGGGTGGCAAGTGGCCTCCAAAGGGTGGCTTGCGGGGAGGGGTTGGTGGGGAGGACAGGATTTGGGACCTGGGATGGTTAATTTTACACGTCAAGTTGGTTAGATCATGGTGTTCAGTTGTTTGGTTAAACATTGACCTAGATGTTGCTGTGAAGATATTTTGTAGATGTAAGTAGCATCGATAGTCAATTGACTTTAAATAAAAGTGATTACTCTTGATAACATGGGTTTCATCCTGTCAGTGGAAGGACTTCAGAGCAAGAGCTGTGGTTTCCAGAAGAAGAAATTCTGCCTTGCAATGATACCCTCTCTTCATCTGTACATTTCCAACCTGTTGACCTCCCTATGGATTTCAGACTCAAGACTCCAATGTCACTCTTATAGGAATTTCCAGCCTGCCAGCCTGCATTATGGAATTCAGACTTACCAGCCCCTACAATTACATGACACAATTCCCTAAAATTAATCTCTTAGAATATATCCTGTTGGTTCTGTTTATCAGGAGAACCCTGACTAACACAGGCCCCATTATCTCTATTAGTCCCTCCCATAAGTCTTACCAAACACAGAACCCCTATCTTACCTCTTCCTGGGTAGGATGCCCGAGTGGCCTGAATCAATGATTTCATGTTAGCTTGTCCTGCTTGGGAGCCCCAGGGTGGGATATGGTCCTTGCCCAAGGTTAGACTTTCTCTCAGTATAGCAGGGTGACTGCTGAATCCCAGGTCCTGTGTGGGCCCCCACCTGCTCCTTTGTAGGAGTTGAATTTCTGGAACTTTCCAACTTCTGCTGTGCTATTGGAGCAATTAATATCAGCTTCAGTATGTACAACAAATCTCCTGCAGCTAGGAAGAGCTGCCTGGTGGGTCAGGCTGGATCTGTGGGCACAAAAACTAATAAGGTATGTTGAGCACTTTTTTGGGACTAGGCTCAGTGTTAAGCATGACTGCACTGAAGCCTCACAACAACCCTGTGAGGCAGGTGCTCTTGTGCTTTTGCCCCTTATGTGGAAGAGTAAATATAGGCTCAGAGAGGTTAAGTGACATGTATATGTTTGCACAGCTGGTGTCAGATCTGGGATTTGCATCCTGGTCAGCAGGGTACAAAAGTCCTGCACCATTCAACTATGCCCTGCTGGAGCCTGTTAGATTGGCCCATGGAGCATGTCACCCAGTATCTACCCTTGTATAGTCCCCTCCCACAATGACTTTGGTTTTGGCCATCTGACTTGCTTTGGTCAATGGGACATTAGCAAGTATGATGCAATCAAAGACTTGATAAATATTTGCACACTGGGGCTTGTCCTCTTGGGACCCTCGCTCTTGGAGGTACCATATAAAATGTCTGGCTGCTCTCTTGGACAGGCCACATGGAGAGAAGGAGAGAGGCCCTATGGTCCCCTAGCCAAGGTGGCATACATGTGAGTAAAAAAGCCATTTTGGACCTTCCAGCCTGTGCAGACACCCTGTGGAGGAGAAGAATGGCCCAGCTGAGCCCAGCCCAGATTGTCATTTTAAGACACCAAGTTTGGGGGTGATTTGTCATGCAGCAGTAGATAGTTGAAACAGCACCTGTGAGAAATCATGTAGGAAGGCTGGGGGTGGAATTAGAAAGCCACTTCCTTCTTGGCTTCTTCCTCTTGAAGGATCTAAAGTTTCCAAGAGTTTGGAGCACTTCCTAGGATTCCTTCTGAGCAGAAGAGATAGTAAGGAGGACTTGGCAGAGACCAGCAAGATGTTCCTCCATTTCCATGCTCTCTCTTCTTCCTGGCCACACAGCTAGTTGCTCTTCCCTTTCTTCCTTCCAATTGGATTTCTAGGCTGTAGAATGTGACCTGGGCCATTTCTGGCTTGGTCCATAAAAACCTCCCACGAGTGCCTCCTCTTTCCTCACTGATTGACTGAAAGAGGAGGAGTCTGAGGGTCTAGAAGGGACAGAGCACAGGTGGAAAGAGCCTGGGTCCCCTAATGACCATATGGAAGACTGCTTGGCCAGAAGCACCTGCACTGGACCATGATGTGAATGAAAAACCAACCCTCATTGTTTTAAGCCCCTGAGGAGTCTGGGTTATCTGTTACTGAGACTAGCTTTTGCTAACCAATAGAGAGGCCTTGCCTAGAAGAGACAGGATCTGGGCCTTCCAGCATCCCTGGGGAACCAGGATAAAGAGTGGAGAGATGTGCCCCCTTGGCCTTTAGGGGCTACAGATACATTGTCTTTGCCTCTGGGGAAGGGAGGCTTTGC
>PVKY010008072.1:0-14366 GCA_004027775.1 Bradypus variegatus
CACGGCAGGACTGGAACCCAGAGCCTTGGGCTCAGTTTGCATCTCTAAAGGTTCAGCAAACCTACTGACAGAGGTTTGAATCCTGGCTCTGCTATTAAAGAGTCTGTTAATCTCTCTGAGCCACAGTGTCCTCATTTGAAGAATGTGAATGACAATATTTTCCACCTCCCTGAGATGGTGTGGCTCTGCATCAGGGAAATAGCTTAGCTCAGAGCGTGCAAACGGGGATATTAGTAAAAACCCTCGACCCCGAAACGAGTTACACCCCCAAGACAACAAAAGAAAGCCGAGAGCCAGAGACGCCACATGCCTTGCTAGGACCGCGCGAATGAGCCGCCTGGAGTCCCCGCGCCCCGGCCAGCTCGGCCACGCTGCTCCCGTCCCTCCCAACTTAACCCGGGCACGCAAAGCGCCATCAGCGCCTCCCGCCTTCCTCACATCCGGCGCAGCGGGCCGGAAGCCTCCTTTCCGGTTCCCGAGACCGCGCTCCGGAAGTGAGTCACCCTGCCAACAACGAAGATGGCCGCCCGGCCCATTCGCCGCAACTGTTAGGGGACGAGACGTGGGCAAGAACCTGGAAGTTGCCCGGTTGGGCCATGGCGGCCGCCCGGGGGCGTGGCTTCCGGCGGCTGGCGGCGGGGAGTTGAGGCCGTCGGGCCGCGCGGAGTCTGCGGCTGACAGGAGCGCTCCTCCTTGGACGCCGGCGGCGGCTGCCCAGGCCAGGCCCGGCGGCCACAGGCTCGCGTCCCCGCGTCCCGGGCCCACGAGGCGCCAGGGCCGCTCCGGGGGATGGCCGAGGGGAAGATGGACGAGAATGAATGGAGGTACCACGGGGAGGGCAACAAGAGCCTGGTGGTGGCCCACGCGCAGGTGAGGCGGCTGTCGGTCGGCGCGGGTCCGCGGGCCGCGCTCCTGGGCCGCGGGGGGCTCCGTTCCTGCCCGGGTCGGGTTCCCTGCATCCCCAGCACGCCCCACCCGGGTGCTGCTCCGCGTCGCCCTGGCACCCCCTCCCTGATTGGTGGCCGCGAACCCTCAGCACCCCTTCCCCAGCCCCTCCAGGCCAGGTCCCGCGTCCCCGCAGCACCCCTCCCGGCTGCTCCCCCCCTACCCCGCACTGGATCCTGGGGTCCGGCTCCGCGTCCCCCCCAGCACCCCCTGCCGGTTCCGGGTCCGCGTCCCCCAGGCTCTCCCTCCTGGTCGGGTTCTGCGATCCTCCAGCATTATCCTCTCCCGCTCCGTACCCCCCACCCCAACTCCCAACGCTCTTCCCCTCGGGCCGCCCACCCGGTGGTCGCCGAGCGCGGCCGCATGGGGTTCCGCCGCCGCCAGCCCGCCTGTGAGGCCACGGTGGGGTGGAGGCTGCTCGGTGAGGCCGCCCCGTGGTGGCGGGAGCCAGGATGGAGGGACCGGGGTAGAACCTGGAGGAAGAAGCCAGCCCCGGGGATGCTCTTTCCTCCTGTCAGGGAGGGAGATCAGGCCGGTGGGAGGCGCGCGGAGCTGCTGCTGTTAGTCACGGTAAGGGAGCACTGCCCGCAGTTTCTCCTCCAGGGTCTTTGAGACCCTCCGAGTGGAGCCGAGCTTCTGCCCTTTATTAATTTAATGAGCTTCAGAAACTGCACCCTCTGGGTTCAGCAGTAAGGACCCCGGATCCAATGAATTGATGAAGAGTAGCTTATGGATGTGCATGAGAGCCCAGGTCTTTTTGACGTGGCTTGCTCTCTGATACAGTCCTGCAGGGATGTGGCCAGCTGGGAGAGGCAGGGAGGCCAGAAGAGGTGTGATGTAGGGGTTTAGAGTCACCAGGCGCCGGGTGGAATCCCAGTTCTGCCACGGCCTGGCCGAGGTTCAGTTTCTGCCTTTGTAAAGTGGAGCTGGTAATAGAATCCACTTGGGGAGTTGCTGCAAAGATGAGATGAGCTCGGAGCGGGACAAGGAAATGCTGAGTAAATGATAACTGTTACCCCCTTGGACCGAAGAAGAAAGCAGAAGAAAGCAGAGCAGAAGTTAAGGGCCTGACCCAGGCAACTGATAAGAGATGGTGCAGATCCTGGGCACAGTCCTTGTCCCTCCAGTCCCGCCCCAGTTCTGTTTTTACTGTGCCGGGGGTACTGGGTGGGCTGCGGTGTAAGCTTCAGTTGTCCAGGTGGCCCCTCAGGTTCTGCCTTTGAACAGTTGGGAAGCTGAAGAGCTGAGGGGACATGCTTTGCTCAAGATCTTGAGATGAACAGAGGTAACCTGAAGATGTCCTCTGTGTAGTCTGCTGGGCCTCTTGATTTTCAGGGGCAGGTGAAGTGAAGGTATTGGAATAAAGTCCCTTTCTTTGTAGGTTCCCATTGTGATCCCCTGAGTCCTCTGACAAAATGAATACTTGTCTTCACATTCCTTACTAGGGTTGGCTGGGATATTTTTGTCTGCATTTTATATCAAGCTTAGGCATCTTTTAAGTGGGGCATTTCAAAAGTAATTGCAGACAGAGGAGGAAGTTCCAGATGCAGTGTAGAAGGACATGCAAGGTTGGAAGCTTGGAGGCTGCTGGTACTGTCACCTCTGGCACTCAGATCCTCTCTGCACTCTTCCTTGGCAACTATGTGTCACCCTGTCCTCTGCACAGCCAGCAACTTCCCTTGTTGCACAGCTCCATTTGTCAGGGTTCTGTTTCCTCCTCCTTTTTTTCCTTCTCCTTTTTATTTCAATTGTTTTTAACTTATTTCAGTAGTAAGGCTATCCTAGACTTTTGTTATTCATTCGTTATTTTAAATCTTAATTTGGCTTATTCTCACTCCTGCTTGGTGGTTGGTTTTTGTTCATTTGAACTTGAAGGTTATAATCACAAATCGTGCCATGAGAATACCTTTCCTGCTAAGTTAAGGCCTTAAGTTAACAGGCTGTGCCTTTGCCTGGTGTAAATAAACTGAATTGTGCTCCTCAAGTGGTGAGCAGCCAGATGCCTTCATGATTTACCTCTTTCTTGAACCTTCCTTGCCCAGCCTGCCCTTTTAGCAGTGCTTGCTCTGACCGTGGCCTGAGGAGGAGCTGAGAGCCTGGAAGGCAGCTTTTCAGTGCCCTGTTGGGGCTTTGTGTGAGGAGGTTAGACAGAGAGAAGGTAGGCGAGTGGGGACAGCAGGAATTCCTGCTCCGGGGGGTGCTGTGGGCGAGGCGGGCACCCCATACGGATGGCCCTCCCTCCTCTCGGGAGTTGGCCAGCCTTCCTGGAGGGCACACTCTTTATTTTATGCCTTCATCTCTGCCTCAGATGGTAAACCCTTGCTTCTTCACTCATCTCCTCAGATGCGCCCTCCTTCCTTTAAGGTAGCAGGAAGGCTAGAGGGTTGCTTTCCCGGAGAGGGCCTCATCTACTCTTGGAAGTGGAAAGGGCCAGCAGAAGGGACTCATCTGGTTTTCCTGCTCTCCGGCATAAGGCTATGGCAAGCGTTCAGACAGCCTGTCAACAGATGGCAGAGCCCTCCACATCCCAGTCCTGAGCCCTGGCCTGCAGGAGCTGAGCTGCTTGCTGGGGAGCTTTGCTGATGCGTTGTCACCTGTACTAGGAGGAATGTGGTGACGGTCATCGTGAGGGTGGCAGCCTGCCACACTGGGGCTGAGGGAAGGCCTCACTGAGAGCCACACTTGAGGAAAGAAATCTGGGAACCTGAGAGGGGCCTCCAAAAGCACATGGCATGGTAGAGTGTTCCGAGGGGTGGGTGGTGAGAGTGTGAAGAGTGTGAGGCCGAAATGATGACTGTAGGCCAATTCCTCGGAGCCTGCATGCTGGGGCTGGAGTGTCAGTTGTCAGCAGCATATCTGACAGACGATCGTCAGCTTCTCACTGCTCCTTTGGCTAGAGGCACCTTTGGCCATCGTCGGACAGCTCGACCCTTGCACTCCAGTTTTGCCCGTTGGCCTGTCTGCTGTTTCTGATAGCCATCAACTTGTTCCTGCGCCCTTCGGCTGCAGCTGTGCAGCTTAACCTCTCCTCCTGCCACTTCAGTATTCTCAGCCCTTGAGGAGTCTCTGACGTGCCTCCCTGGCGCTCCCTGGCCTGGGCGGTGTCCTCCAGTGGGTCCCTGGCCTCATGTCTGGGGACCCTGGCAAGGGCATTTCCCATGGGCAACATCCTTTCCTTCCTGCAACCTGAAGACACCCCACTGATTTTGGGTATCAGCAGCCACGTCATCCTTTTGCTCATGCCGAGCCTGGGGCCAGCCGAGGCTCACGGCTGGCTCTCACATGAGCTGTGCTCAGGTCAGATTTCTCCTCTCCTGCAGGAAAGCATCACTTTTACATTGTCATTTTCTTTTCTTAGCCTTCATCTTGTTGGTTTTGGCTCAGCATCCCAGCCTGCGAAAGGTCACTTGAAACCTGAGTTGGCGTTCGATCTCTTAAGCAGCTTCCAGGTCCTGGCTGTTTGCTCTCAGTGGATGTGAGTGGGTGCTCGGGGCAGGCCCAGGCAGAGCCCTTTCTGGCACTGCCTAGACGTCCAGGCTGCCCTTGACCTTCGGGTAACAGTGGGCAAACAGTTGCCCACTTCCTTCATTCTACTAAGTTTCTTTCAGGCAGTTTTCTTCTTGACAGAGGTAACTGACCTGCCGACCCAGAACATTTCAGAAGCAGGAATGACGCTGCTTGTTTTCAGCCCTTTGGGTTTTATAGCTTTTCTAAGATTCCAGTCTGTGCTTGGGCTCATTTCTGCAGCTGTTCTGGTGCCTGGGGTAGATTTTGTCTGGGCCTTGAAAAGTCAAAGCACAAGCAGTCAGGTCTCTCTTCTATTTCTCCTTTCATCATGGGTTTCAGGATTTCTGGTTTGTAGATAACACTTCTCAAGGAGATATTGGAAGCAAAATAGGAGTTCTGTTTTCTGCTTCTGTTTTTTTCCCCAACTATATGGCATATCCTCAGGCTCTGAGACACTCCCTTTAATTTTTGCCTGCACCTAGTTGGAAGAGTCTTAACTATTCATTGCTTCTAGAATTATTCCTAAAACAAGAAGTCATGATGTACTCTGTTTTTGAGATTTTTAGTCTTCTTACAGGTTGATCCCACTTACGTTAATTCTTTCTTGGTGTTGTCCTCTTTTAACACCTGAACTTGTCAGCTTTGTATGTAGCCCTCTCTTTTTTCTTTTTGGGATTGTTTGCAGTTAAGTGGCCAGGGGGGTTTATTCCCAAACTGCGTTCCCCTTGGAATGTCTGTCCTTCAGACTGAATTCTTTGGACTCTGCCTTCCTAATACTTCAGGATGTTTGTCCGTCTGGGTCTGGCAGCCCTTCCTTTTACTTTCACACCTTCCAAGATTACATGGTCACCTTTCCCCACAGCCCCAACACCAACCCCTTCTTCCTTCTTGGTCAGAATTAAGTCAGAATGGTGGTTTCCCCAATGTACTTCCTCTGCAAGGCATGAGGGCTGCAAAGATAAGGAAAGCCTTCTATGTTTGCCTGCGGAAGGGCAAGACTGCAGCGTGATCCCCCTGTCCCTCAGTGCCTGTTTGGAAGTCTGCAGCCCTCAGGGGGGCCGTCCCCTTCCTTTAGGCCTGCTCACCTTTCTCTCTTAGGCTTTCCCTCTGGACTTCTTTACACAGGACTCTGCTTGCTCTTGAGGCTGGCAGGCGTCATCTGTCCCTTTGGGCTGCTTGTCCCCCTGCCTGAGAAGGAGGAGTCCTGGCCGCCAGGCTCCCCTGGGACTGTGGTGTTGGGGTCCCATTCCTGGCTGGACCGTCCTTCACCTCGTTCGCCTTGCTGAGCCCCTTGCCCGTCCACCTGACCAGCTCATGCCTGTGTTTACTTGAAGCCACACGGCAGCCCGAGAGGTCAAGATGAAGCAGCTGCCTTTGGGGCAGGTCAGTGCCCTGCCCAGCCCAGGTGGGGCAAGATCCAGCCAGCTGCAACCCCCCCCATGCTGTGGCTGACTCCTCCTGCCTGGCTTCTGTGTTTTCACCCGCAAAGTTCCAAGTTCCTCTTCTGCGGAGCATCTTCTTGCATCTTTGTCCATCACACCTGGCTTTGTAGTTTGATCTGAGCTTCGAGATTCATGCTGAAGCCTGGCTGTTCCATTGGAGAGTCTCCCGTCAGAGCCCAGCACCATGAGTGTCCTTTGGACCTGAGGGTGGAGCCCCCCCTGCTTGTGTCTTGTTCCCTACAGTTCCTGGGGAGACGTTTTAGGCCGTGTCGACAGGGGCCTCGAGTGGCTGCAGCAGGCGACTGTGACACTGAGAAGAAGCATTCCAGATGTGGGCTGTGATGTTCCCCTGGGACGGCCTCTGTGTGGCCCGTGAACACAGCAGGGAGGGCGGCTTCACCGGAAGGGTGGCATTTGAGCTGCCCCCTCTGGGCGCACTCTTCCATCTACCCCCACCTGGGAATCGTCTTCACGTTTCAGGAAGAAGCAGGGCTGAGCCCCCTTTCTGGAACATCTTTGCCTCCTCCAACTGCAGGACAGCTTCCCGAGGCTGATGATGCCATCTGTGAGTTGTGCTTGTTTGTTTTCCCTTCCCTGGAAAGGTTTATGTTTCAGCTTCTTCCTTGGGGTCTCCTCCCTGTATCATCCCTCATGCTGATGCAGCCAGCGGCAGCCCCCCACCTCCACAGGGAGGTTGTGCGCTGGGCTGACACCCCCAGCACGGGAGCCCCGAGGTCCCCCAGGCAGCAGCCCCCCCTGTCCTCAGGAAGGGCTTCGCTCACACATACCTCTCCTGCAGGCTGACAGTTGGAAAATGTAGAATATTAGAAGGAAGAATGTAAAAAGCACCCAGTATTTCCCCACTCAGAAAACAACTACTTTTGTTAACACTTTGTACTTCCTTCCGATCTTTTCCTCTGTGCTTTTACTGAGTAGTGAAGAGAGCTCTGTTCCTTGTCTTCAACTTTTTCAACTTGACTTTACAGCATAAACATATAGAAAATCCTTCGTGCATGTGGTATTACCCCTTCTTGCACTGTTGCACATTCAAAATTTTGCGCTTGTAACCTATTGTGAGCTGTACTTTATCGAGTCTCTTTGTGCATAGATCTCCATCCACTTTCCTGCTGACTCAGGCTGGGTTCTCTGCGTGGGTCAAAGGGCCCCTCCCAGCACCCTTGCCAAGCCCTGGATGCTTATTATTTCAACACTTCTGCTACTTTTATGAGTGGCAAATTGTAGCTCTTAACCTTTTTTTTCCAATTCAGTTTTATTCAGATATATTCACACACCATACAGCCACCCATAGTGTACAATCAGTGGTTCACAGTACCATCATATAGTTGTGCCTTCATCACCCCAGTCAATCTTTGAACATCTTCCTTACACCAAAAAGAATAAAAATAAGAATAAAAAATTAAAGTAAAAAAGAACACCCAAATCATTCCATTCCCCCCATCCCACCCTAGTTTTCATTCAGTGTTCTCCCCATTTTTCTACTCATCCATCCATACACTAGATTAAGGGAGTGTGATCCACAGGGTTTTCACAATCACACTGTCACTCCTTGTAAGATACATTGTTACACAATCGTCTTCAAGGGTTGCAGTTCAACAGTTTCAGGTATTTACTTCTTACAGTTCTTAACTTTTAAGGTTACTTAAAATATTACATGTAACACGTAACATTTTAAGTTTATTCAATATGTGTATGTATTTATATATACAGGCATACCTTGTTTTACGCGCTTCACTTAATTTGCTTCGCAGATACTGTGTTTGTTACAAATTGAAGGTTTGTAGCAATCCTGTGTCGAGAAAGTCAGCGCCATTTTCCCAACAGCACGTACTCACTTCATGTCCCTGTGTCACACTGTAATTATGGCATGTACATTGTTTATTTCAGAAATAATGTGACTGCACACTTAATAGATTGCTGTCTAGTGTAAACATCACTTTGTATGCACTGGAAAACCAAAAAATTCTTGTGACTTGGTTTCCTGCAGTGATCCAGAACCAAACCCACCATGTGGCTGAGGTCTGCCTGTGTATATATTGTACCTCGCGTCCTTCCTCTGCTCGTTGGCTTTCTCAGCTTGTTAAAATCATTGAATTCTCATATACTTTTCCAGACTTTTCTGTGATCAAAGATGTAAGAGACACGGCTTAGGTCTTGTCCTGCTCTTGATAAGAAATGTGCGCTCTAGCCCCAGCCTGTAGCCTGTGTGCAGAAACATTCACTAAGGCTTCCCCTCATGGATCTTCCCCTTCTCGTCAGTCTTTTTGTATTTTACCTTAGACCTGAAGAGGTCAATTTCAAATACCTAGTGTCAGATATTTTGTGCAAAAGGAAAGGAAATATTCCCTCATCTAGCTGGCATGAAGCCTGGAGCGTATGGCTGAGCCTGAGTGCTTGGTGGGCTCCTTAGGGTGCACTCTGCTCTGGGGGGAGCAGTGCCCTCTTGGAGCAGGTGGGGGCTCTATGAGCTGCTACCACGTCGGGCTGTTCCCTGGGGAGAGCCCTGGCCGTGCTCTGCCTGGAGAGCCACCGGGGCCCCGTTGCAAACTGTTTCTCCACAGGCCCCATGGCATGTTGCCAAGCTCCCCTGGCCTGCGCTGGTGGAGTCTTGTTTGGCCTCTCACTGGGGGAGTCGTGGCGACCATACGAGCAGACGAGCTGGCAATCTGGGTGCTTCTCTGGCACAGGTGGGGTCAGAGTGGGTCAGGCTGGCCCTGAGGTGGCTTTTCTGACGATGGCTCTTGAACAATAAAGGATGTCCATGGAAAAAGCACCATTTTTCTTGAGATGGCCATATCCCTACATTTAACATTTCTCGCCTGGTCTTGGTTTTGCTTCCCTAGAGGACTGGGAAGAAGAGAGATTTGCCTGTGGAAACTTCAAGATGGTTGAGAGAAGGCTGCCTCAGGGCCTGCTCCCTGCCTCCCTCTGGCCCTGGCTCCCAGCCGCCACCCTGGCCCTTCAGCCTTGGCCAGGAAGCAGGTGTCCTCCTCCACCAGGGCTGCGTGACGGGTGATGCACGGCAGTTCAGCTGAGGCAGCAGGAGTTGTCTCACAGTTTGGAGCCAGGAGAGCCTCAGGCGGACACGGGTGGGCCATGTTTTCTCTGAATTCCACGGCGCCATGGTGGTGGCTTTGTCTCTGCCACTGTCACGTGGCACTCTCGCTCTCCTCCTCTGGCTTTGTCCATGTGGGGTCTTTCTTCAAAGATCTGTTCACAAATGTGTTCACAGGGTGGTCTCTGTGGGGACAGGATTCGGGCCCTGGTCCCCCTGTGGAGCTCTGTCCATCCCTCCACGAAGCTGGCCTTGGGGCAGTGTTTTGTTCGCAGTGCCCTGTCTGGGGTCAGGCCTGGTTTGGCAGGCTGCCCGCGGCTGTGCGGGGTGGCCAGGAGCTGGACTCCTCCTGGCTTCACTGCTCATTCTGTGAATAGGGGCCAGTGTTGTCTTCCTTGAGGAGGATAGTGTGGGGAAAGGAGGAGTTGTAGGAACACAGCCCAGGGTCTGGCGCAGCTGGTTGTTGTAATGCTAGTGGGAATAGTGGTGCTGTCATTTCGTATAGGCAAGAAGGAGAAGGGGCGTCAACCCCCAAGTCACCTAAGGCTCTGCTGTCTCTTCTGAGTCCCCACACACAGTTTTTCTTTGTCCAGTGCCCTGTACAGTTTTGTTTCTTCTTCATGGTAGGCCAGAAGATGACTCTATGAATTACTCCGTAGTTGTGTGTGTGTGTGTGTGTGTGTAATGATGCAAAGGAAATCCATCATTTCCATTTGTAAGTAAACTGAAAACACCAGTGTGTCTTGGTTTTGGCACTGAGCTTTGGGAATCTGGATCTGTGTTCAGTGGGGGAAGCGCCCAGCGAAGGACTCTTTGTTCCTGTAGTTGGTGTTTTGTTCTTGGGCCCACTGAATCCTTTCTCTCATGCTGATGCGGGGAATTCCTGCATTGCCCTCTGGCTCTCAGAGAAAGTGGATGCTCTTGTGCAGCTTATTAGTTGCCTGGCAAGTAGAGAGGTTGTTTTCTTGTACATGCACATGAAGTCTAGCAGGGGCTTGGGCCTGGTTCTCGTGGGTGTCAGGGAACCCCCACCCTGGGAACCTGTAGGAGGTGACGGTGTCAAGGGCTTGAAAGGCGTCTGTGTCATTGTATGCCTGTCGGGACTCGTACCTTTTCTTATGATGTTGCGTTTCGGGCCTGGCTAGGTTTCCCCTGGTTGATTTTTTAATTTCCCTCACTCACACTTGCACGTTGCTGGTCGTGTGTCATGGAATCCCCACTCGATGTAAATGGAGACTAACCGTGTTTGGTGTATAACTGGTGGCGGAGCATTCGACTCTGCGTGTTCTGGTTTGCTAAAGCTGCCAGAAAACAATGTACCAGAAATCAGTTGGCTTTTACAGTGAGTTTATTAGTTTACAAATTTACAGCTTTAAGGCCACGAAAATGTCCCAATTAGGCCATCAATAGGACGATACATTCTCTGAAGGAAGGCCGATAGCTTCTGGGCTTCCTCTGTCACGTGGAAAGGCACGTGGTTAGAGTGTGCTGGGCCTCTCCTGGGTTTAGCTTTTGGTTTTCCCTTTGCTTTCTCCAAAATGTCTCTGGGCTTCTGTCTTAGTTTCTCTCTCTCAGCTCCTATGAGTCCTTGTTTGTTTCTCCTAGGATGTTTCTTTGTGTCTGGGGTCCTCTCTTATCTTTTCTGGGGCACATTCTGGATTTTCATCTCATAGTTTCTCTCCTTGTTCTGTTTTCAGTGGCTGTCTCCAAAATGTCTCTGGGCATTTTCTTTCTAAGTGTCTCAGAACTCTCTTTAAAATGCCTTTGCCCTTTATCCTTTCATAAAGGACACCAGTAAAGAGGATTAAGACTTACCTTGAGTAGGTGGGGTCACATCTCCCTGGAAATAATCTAATCAAAGGCCTCACCCACAATAAGTGTACACCCACCAGACTGGATTAAAAGGACATGGCTTTCTGGGGTGCATAATAGATTCAAACCAGCACATCAGGGACTGGGCATAAACTGAGCAGACCCTGTCCGGAGCAGTGCACCTTGCCCTCTTGGGGAGGCTGGGTTTCTGGAAAGTTGTCTAGAAAGAGGGTTTCTGCATATCAGACTGTGTTTTTCCTTGAATCTTGATGGATTGTAGTTCCACTAACCTGATCATCAGCCAGTTGATTCCCTCAGTTAACTGTTAGGTTGGCCTTGGATGGGGCAGGGGGGACAGTAGCAGCCCATGAGCCACTGTCCCCGGCTTCCCTGAGTCTAGCCTGGGGACTCAGGGTGTGACAGCCCTCCAGCAGATGGGTGGAGCATTCCGACAGGGGACTAGATTCAGGGAGAGGGGCCGGGGCATTTGAGAATAGCCCAGGCACAAGGAAGAGAGGGGTTCCTAGAGCCCTAGAGGGGCTGGGGGTGGGGGGACAGTCCGGCTGCCAGGCTGCTTGGCCAGACTGAGCTTCGGGGACCCTGGCCTCTGCCAGGGCCTTCGTGGGTTCTTGGGCATCTTCTGGTTTCGGGAGCTGTGCTTGCCAAGCTTTGCCCAGGCGTCGGCTCCTGGCACAGTGCCCCCCAGTTCTGCGAAGCAGCCTCCAGCCCTCCATGCCTGCCCGCCTGTGTGGGGCCTTGCTCTCCAGAGCACAGTGTCCTCATGGCACATTGCTGCTGCCAACCTCCCAGCCCTGCCGCTTTTCCGGGCCCTGCACCCTCCCCACACCTGCTGGCCGCTTCTCCCTGGACACATCCCAGGCCGTCCCATCAGGAACAGCCTCTGCTGCCTCCTGCTCTCTGCCTTCAGTTACTTGGCTGAGGCCACACAGTCAGCCGAGCTCTCCATACTGTGTGTCCACACCACCTCCTCCTGCTCCCCAGGAGAATGGCCATCTCAAAGCCTACCCATGTTGAAAAAAATTTTTTTAACATTATTGTAAAGTATGTTATATGAACATTGTAAAAAAAAGTTGGGAAATTCAAATAAAAAGTTAAAAAAAAATTATCCCAGCTCCTGCTACCTGGAGGCACTGCTGAAATTGTCAAATATCCTTCCAGATTTTTTTTCAGTATTAACAGATCACCTGCATATTTTATTTTTATTTTTTTAAGTAAATTAAGTTTTACTGAGATATATTCACATACCATACAGTCATCCATGGTGTAAACTCAACTGTTCACAGTACCGTCATATAGTTGTGCATTCATCACCCCAATCTATTTTTGAACATTTTCCTTACACCAGAAAGAATCAGAATAAGAATAAAAAATAAAAATAAAGAAGGACACCCAAATAACCCCCCACATCCCACCCTATTTGTCATTTAGTTTTTGTCCCCATTTTTCTACTCATCCATCCATACACTGGATAAAGGGAGTGTGATCCACAGGGTTTTCACAATCACACTGTCACCCCCTGTAAGCTACATTGTTATACAGTCGTCTTCAAGAGTCAAGGCTACTGGGTTGGGGTTTGATAGTTTCCGGTATTTACTTCTAGCTATTCCAATACACTAAAACCTAAAAAGTCACCTGTGTATTTTATTTTTAAATCTTAGTTTTAAAAACTTTTTACACTGAAGTAGACCGTACTCACCGAGAAGTGTTCAGAAGCGAAGTGTGCAGCTTGATGTGTGACCACAAAGTGAACGGCTCATAACCCCATGACCCAGATGAAGAAACTGAACATCACCCACCCCTTGGAGCCTTTCTTGGGACCCTCCCCATCCCCACGCCTTTTCTGAGGCGGCATCACCAGAGGCTGGCGTTACCTGGTTTTGAACTTTATCTAAATAGAACATTACCCATACATGTGGTGGCTTTTCTTTCTTTTGGTTGTCTGTTTTACAAAAATGGGTTCCTACCCTAGACGCTAGATAAGCCCTGCTCTGCACCTTGCTCATGTGTCAGTCTGTGGCGGCTGCACACGTGCCTGTAAATACCGACCTCCCTGACTTCCTTTAAATGACTGCCTGGTGCTCCGTTGTCCAGTCTTGACCATCCCGCAACTAGCCATTCCCCTGTTGGACATTTAGGTTGTTTCTGTCTCATTTGGAATTTCATCAGTGCCTTTGTACGCGACAGCTAAAACCCCTCGTGCACCGTTAATTCCTCCCTGAAGTTGAGCTCCTCGAGGTGGGCCTGCTGGCTCCAGGGCCTGGGGTTCTGGTCTCCAGGGCCCTGCCTTGCATGTCCTCGTGTGTCACCGATGCTGTGCCCCCCCCCCCGGTGTCAGTGTCACCCTCGGGCCTTCCTGGCCCCCTCGCTGTTGAGCTCCCTCCGTGGGCTTCATCCACTGAGGACCAGTGGTCCCGAGCTCACCGAGCGACTGGCCTCTTTTCCCAAGCCCCTGCCGCTGTCCTGGGCCGCGAGCAGAGGGCTAACCAGACTTTGTTTTATTTTCCAATAGCGCTGTGTGGTCCTGCGCTTCCTGAAGTTTCCTCCAAATAGGAAGAAGGTAAGCTTGGTGGGTGTGTTCTGCCCAGTCATTAAAACACTTATCTAAGAAAACTTGGGTTTGTTTTTTCTGATGCACAAGTGTTAATGCTGTTTATTAAAATTTAAATGCGACACAAGCATTTTGACGCAGAAAGTGACGTGTCCCTCATTTTTTATTCACCGCTTCCCTGGCTCCAGTGCTTTGACCCTCGCAGCCCGGAGAATGGCGTCATGTCACCGCTGGTGAGTTGTGTGCGGGGCTAAGTCCTGTTCCAGCGTGTGGGCTGGCGGTGGGGTGCCTGGGCTCAGGCTTGGCATTGTTGTGGTGATCTCGCCCCTGCTGCCTCCGTTTCCCCATCTGAGGGATTGGAGCTGTGAAGATAGTCTCTGAAGCTGTGGCAGGCAGCCTGAGTTACAGGTCAGCACGGCTGGGTCAGCCAAGTGCACTGACACGTGTCTGAGGAGCAGAGAAATGCAAGTGAAATGCATAGGCCACCCTTGGAATAAAGCCATGGCTGCTGCTCGGCAGGCTGGTCTTGGCCCCTCTCCTGACGCCGAGTCGCAGCCGTCTGTGCTCTCTGCCCCGGGACGTGGGGCCGGCGGCAGCTGGGAGCCTGGTCTGGCTGTGGCTGTCGGGTTTGTACCTCTGGCTCAGGTGGCCTAAGGGGCGCAGCTGTAACCGTGTTAAATGTGCGCCTTGGACCCTCCATGCCCAGGCACTGTGCCAGCTCCTTTCACCCACTCAGCAGCCCTGTGAGGGAGGGAGGGGTGTCCTAGTCCTTGAGCTAACGGGGGACACAGAGGGCTGCTGGGGCTCAGTCCTCTCCCCGGGGCCCAGGTGACACTAGCTCGAAGCCCTAATTCTCACCCCAAAACCCAAAGCAGAAGCTGCTTACATTGGCCGCACTTGCGAGCCGTGCCTTGCGAGCTGTGCCCTGTGACCCCGGGGTTCTTGTTTGAGAGACGGCGGTTATGGTGGGAGCAAGGAGGTTGGGGGGCTTGAGGTCGGTGGTGTGGGTGGCTGGGAT
>PVKY010008073.1:0-14360 GCA_004027775.1 Bradypus variegatus
GCTTGTGGGTGCAGACTGCTGGTCGGCCAACACACTGGCCACCTGGGGCTCTTGGGGACAAGTAAACAGAATACCCCAGAAATAAATTTGGCCCATGTTTGAGATGGCTCTGGGTATGAAGGGAGCTAGTGTTTCCCAAGCAACTGCTGTGTGTGAGGCTCTGTGCTTGGGGCTGGTGTGTGTGTGTGTGTGGGGTGGGGGCAGGGAGGGATGGACAAGCCTGTGGAATTTCCACTCCTGGCTTCTAAGAGCCTGAACGCTCAGGAGAGGCGCCACCCAGCTCCGCCTTGTCATCCAGCACCAGCTCTGCCTCAGGCAGCTGTGAACCTCAGTTTCCGCATCCAAAAGATGGGGGTGATCATGGGGTCTCATAAGGTTGTTTGAAGGGGTAAATGAGGTGATGTGCACAAAAGTAATGGCGCCTGTGTGGGGTGGGGTGGTTGTTACGGATCTGTCCGTCACGTCGCCATTGCACACTTCCTTGTCTGTCCCTGCAGGCTCTTGGCAGGGACGGGAGTCTCGCTACCATTTCACCCCCGCCCCCACTTTGGACCGGCTTGTGGGTGCCAGGCTCGAGAGCCTGTGTGCCAGTGGAAGCGTGCAGAAGAGATGCAAAGCCAGTCCTGGGAGAGGGGACCACAGTCGCTTCCTGTCGGGCCTGCGGAGCCTTCTGCGGCTGGCCTGGTGCCCTGCTCGTGGTGGCCTGTTGGGGGCGTCCATCAGGAGGCTGCAGGGCTCAGGGCCCTGGGAGAGGGGGTGCAGGCAGCATGGCAGTCACCCGCCACAGTGGCAGCCAGGGCAGGCTCCTAGAGACAAGACCTGTGGCGCCCTCTCCCCGCTCTGCTCCAGCCACCAGACCGCGTCCCCTGCCCTGAGTCGGAGTTTGGGGATATTCAGCTTCAGAGCGGTCCGGGCTCCAAGGCAGTGGCGAGTGGAGACCAGACTCTATGACCCGCGAGTCAGCTGTGCCGTTCCAGACGCGTGCCCACCTGCAGCCAAAGCCCCAGCTGCTGGACGTCTCAGGGCCCACCCAGCCTGGGTGCGTCTGGTGCCCAGAGGGTCCCCGGGGACACAATGAGGGCCATTCTAGGAGCCAGGCATAGCCCGAGGGGCAGCTCTGTCGGCTCCAGCGTGCAACAACCAGGGTGTTGTCCTGAGCAGTCCCGGCTGGCAGGGCTGCCAGCTGGGGGGTGTTGGCATCGGGGTGGGGGTTCCTCTCTACCCCTGCAGGATGATCGAGCACAGAGGGCCTTCCTGGGTTCTCGGGATGGGCTGGGAAGTTGTGGTGGGGCAGGATGGGGGCTTCCGCAGTACGACCCTGTCTGCCCTAATTAGGGCTTCTTCCCTAGGCCAGCTCTGCACCCCCACACCTCATCCATGCTGCAGACACTTCTGTGCCATGCTGGAGGAGACAGGCTCCCTCTCGTCCTGGGAGCCCAGAGCCCAGGGCAGGAACAAGACGTGTTGGCGGTGCTGGGAGGGAGGGGGTCAGGGGCCGAGTGGTACGCGGGGAGGGGCACAGGAGGGTCCTAGAGGCAGGTGTGAGGTGGCCACACAGCTGCGGGGCCTTGGGCACAGATGGCAGACAGTGTCTGCCCAGGGCTGGCCACGCGCTCACACTAGCAGCGAGGGAGGCTGGGAGCCTGGCTCAGGGCCCCTGGGAGGAAACGGGGGTGTGTGCCCGGAGCAGGAATTCACGGGGTGGTTGGCTCTGCCCCTCTGAGGTGCCATTTACTGAGCTCTCCGGGCGTCATTCTGGGGAGTCCTGCAGCGTGGGCTGCCCCTGTCCTATGTATGGGGTGTGCCATCCATGTGCCCACTTGCTTTTCCTGCCTTGTTTTCTGTTGCCTGGTTTTTATTCTTCATGAGGCACCTGAAGTGCCACCTCAGGGAGGCTGTCTCCATCCACCCCAGGAACAGTGGCCCGTGCCCCTGAAGTGCTGTCACCCCCTTTTCCTCCCTGTCATGGCAGGTTGTTGTGGGGTGCCTGTCTTCCCGCTGGAACGGAGGCCCCGTGACGACAGTGCCTTGTCCAGCTGGCTTTGCGTCTGAGTCTAGCCCGGGGCCCGGTGGGGAGCAGGAACCTGGTGCGTCTTTGTTAAACCAAAGAGCAGCCCACTGAGGCCGGACCATTGCCGTCCCTCTTACCAAGAGCCCCAGGGAGGCCGTGGGCTGGGCCCAGGTTGAGGTCTTGGCTGCTGCTTAGTGACCCAACAAAGAGGAGCAGGAGGAGCGTGTCCTTGGGCAGCAGCCGAGAGGCCCCAAGGGGCGGGTGCTCAGGTTCTGGCTGTGCCCAGGGCGCAGGGGCCGGGACAGGGATTGGCCGCCTGTGGGGGCTGGGGGCACAGCGCTGACGCACGCCGAGGAGCTGCTGGTGCCAGGCGCCCGTGCCACGTGCCCAGCCCGCGAGGTGCTTCCCAGCCTGGCTCCCGCCGCTCCAGACCAGACAGCCGTGGCCCGAGGCCCGGGCGCTCACCTGGTCCAGGTGGCACCCGCCCAGCCTCCTGCCTTGGCTCCCCGCCCCTGGGGCTGCCTTCCTGAGAGGTGAGGGGCCTCTGCAGGGCGCCCCCCCCCGCACCCACCCCCTGACTCGGCGGGAGGGGAATTTTCCTCTGACTCACTCTGCTGGCACTTCCTGTGGTCACCAGGGCAGGGGCTGGGGGACGCCGTGGCGGCTGAGTGCCGGGGTCACGGGAGGGGGGTGGGATGGACGTGTCCCGCCCCTGACAGGCTGATCCCCGGAGGCAGGCTCCAGACCATATTTGGGAAGTTTGCTTTACTTGGGGGCAAAGAGCCTGGTGGGCTGCGGGGTGGCCCAAGGAGTTAGTCCACTGTTTTCTTCCTCAGATGTGTATTTTTTTCAACCTCAAAGCAAGAAATTCTCATTAAATGTAAATTGAAAAATTCTGAAAATTCAGAGAAAAAAGCACCCCTCATCGTCTCAAACATGAACACCATTACTCCTACCCTCTGTGCTCTCCTGCCCAGTTATTTAATCCAAGGTGACGTGTCACTGGTGCATCTTTGGTTCCCTTGTACCCGAGGTGTGAGCAGGGCTGCGGTAACCTTGGCACCTTCCTCCCAGGCAGCTCTCCTGGGGTGGGGGCACACTGCACTGCAGGAGGGCAGGCTCCTCTTGGGCCTCCCCTCCTGGCCCACAGCACCCTGGCCTCCCCTCCTTTCTGGGGCTGGGGGCTCTGAGCTGCTCTGGAGAAATGGCTCTGGGACCAAGTAGGACCTATGCTTGGGCACCCCATCCTGGCCTGGGTGATGCTCAAGCCTCTTCTGTTATCCCTGCTCCCCTCGGAATGTTGGGTGGGGTCAGGGAGACGGAGCCCCCAGATGCTGGTGTGGAGAGAGGAGGGGAGCCCCCCCTGAACTCTGAGGCCCCGGCTTGCCTGGCCCTGAGACCCAGCTTCCTTCTTCCTTTTCTGGTGGAGAGGGGTGGCTCCTCCCGCCTGGAATCCCAGCTCCTGTTGGACTCCTTAGAGATGGAGCCTGGAGGAGTGGACTTGGCCTGAGTGGGCAGGTCCCACCTCCCAGCACAGGGCTCTCCTCCAGGCTGGGTGTCCTCAGCCCCCAGGCCACCCGGAGGAGGGACCCTGAAGGGCCAGTGGGCGCTGAGGCCTGGCCGGTTTGGCACCATCAGCTCAGGCCCAGATTCCCTTGCTTCTGAGCCTGGGCCCCTGCTGCCCTCAGAGGGCCCTGGGTGCCCTGGCCGTCTCGCCCTCTGCTGGAAGCCCTCTGACCACAGTCCCTCCCGCTGGCCCAGCCTGAGCCGGCACCCAGACCAGGGAGCAGTGGCTGCAGGGGACGAGGATGGTACAGGGATGACGGGAGACGGCAGAGGGTTGGGTGGAAGCGCCTTTCCCACCTGGTCCTTTCATCAGTGGGGTTCTGGGCCTGCCCACTCTGTGCCCACCACACTGTCCTCCTGTCTCTAAGCCCACGGACTCCTCCCTTCCCCCCAGACTGTGTGAGACCCTGCTCTTGTTTTATTTTCCCCACTTACCCCCCCATATCTTGTCTCATGCCCCTTCCCTGTCCCTGAAGCACCTGCCTGGAGACTGTCCTTGGATAGGTGTTGTTGTTTTGTAGATGTTTGTAATATTTGAATAAAGGGATCCTGTTTCCAACTTTAACTTGGGAGGGTATGGAGAAGACCCACCCCCATGGCTAACAGCCCTCACCCTTAACTACCTCAGCCCTGCAAGGGTTCCTGGTGCCCGGGTCTCCTGGGGCCATTGAGGATGGGCCCATGGGTGCTCCTGGCAGCAGCGCCCTTTGGGGGGCAGTGCCACCTCCCAGCTGCCCACCCGGCCCTGGCACTTGCCCACCTGGCAGCCCCAGAGCAGGCCCCTGTCGCTCCAGGTACCCAGCCTCCTCGGGCCGTGCCCCTCAGCTTTCGCCTTCCATCTTACTGCTGGCGTTTTCATCTTTTCCTTTCTGATTTGTAGGAGAGCTCCTCAATTCTGGGTTAACCACTCTTGTCATTTCGTGACCTGCCACCCTTCTGTCCGCTTTGCTGTTTTCCCTCATTAAATGGAAATTGACCATTTTTGCCTTTGGGGTCTTTTGCTTTAGGGATTTTGTTTCATAATTTTTCCCAACCGCAAGGTCACAGAGATACTCTCCCACAATTTTTATTTTATTAGCTCTAGAGTTTACTTTTCTCAAATGGGTCTTTAACTGCCTTTTGTTTATAATGTAAGATAAGTATCCAAATTGCTTTCCTTCATACAGTAAGTGGGTTTTCTCAAGTGCATCCATGAAGCAGGCCACAGAATGGCATTTCTGCTTCCCCTCTGATTGGGGTGTCACTGTTCCCCGACCCCTTGCAGGGGGAGTCTTTTGTGAGCTCTGTCCTGGGCCACCAGCCCCGGCCCGCAGTGCCCGCTTCTGTGCTTTTATGGCTGGAGAGTGAGTGCATTGCCTTCAGTTTCAGAATTGACCTGCCAGCCATAGACCTCTGTTCCTCCATGTAATTCTAGAAGCTTTTTTTTTTTGTTAAATTTCTAAAAAAAAAAATCCTGTTGGTATTTTTTATTGTAATCATATTGAATTTATTAAGAAAATTAGGGCAAGTTGACTTTTTAAAAGCATTGTCATCCCAATATGAACAGGGTATATTTTTCCATTTGTCAGGTTTCCCCGTGGGTCCTTTAATAAAACTTAAAGCGTTTCTCTTCTAAGGTTTTGAACAGTCTTTTCTTGATCAGTTCCTTGATGCCTTATAGCTTTTGTTGCTATCGTGTGACGTCTTTCCTACGACATTTCTCATCAGGTATTCTCTGTTTGTTGGCTTTTCTATGTAAAAGCTCATATGGTTTGAAATAATGACAATTTTGTCCCGGAGCCTGTGTCTTTCTTTCCCTCTCTCCCTCCCTCTCATTTTTCCTCCTGGAGAATTGCCCTGGCCAGGGCAGCTGGTGTTGAGCAGAGCGGAGAGAGTGCACACTCCATTTTCCTCCCAGCATTAAAGGGAGGGTGTGTGAAGCTTCTCCAGTAACTGTTGACATTTTTGTACATTTTTGGTAATTGGACTTTACCAAGTTAAGGAAAGTCCCTCACCTTTTTATCTTCTTTTTTTCCTTTTTACTTGTTGTATTTATACAATTCAGAATTTCCCATTTTAACCACTTTCAAATGGACAATTCAGTGGTGTTAGTCTCATTCACAATATGGCACCACCATTGCCACCACCCATTACTCGATCTTTCATGGCCTCAAGTAGAAGCTCTGCACCCACCAAGCAGTACCTGCTGTTCACCACCCTGGCCCCTGGGAACCCATGAGCCGCTCCCTCTCTGTCTCTGTGAAATTTTCTGCTTCTGAATAGTGCATATAAGCAAGATTTTACAGTGTTTCCTTTTTGCATCTGACTTACTTCATTCAGCATGACATCCTCAAGGTTCATTCATGTTGTAACACGTATTGGCACTTCATTCCTTTTTATGGCTGAATATTATCGCACTAAACAGATGTGCTACATGTTGTTTATCCATCTGTTGACCGACACTTGGGCTGCTGCCTTTTTTTGACTGTTGTGAGTGGTGCTGCCATCACAGGTGTACAGACATCGGTCCAAGCCCCTCTCTTCGGTTCTTTTGGGTTTACACCAAGACATGGGGTTGCCAGGTCATGTGGTGACTCTACCTTCAACCTTCTGAGGACCTGCCAAACTGCTTTCCCTAGTGGCCGCGTGGCTTGACATTCCCACCGATGATGTAAAAGCGTCCCAATTTCTCTGTATCCTCGCCAGTGCTTGTTATTTTCTGTCTTCTTGGTAATAGCCATCCTAGTGGGTGTGAACTCTTTTCAGTTTTTGCTTTCAGTATTTTTACCCTGCAGCGATGTTGATTTTTGTCATGCTTTTGTTGGCCTCTTGAGGTAATCGTTGGCCTTTTCTCCTTTAAAGTGGTGGTTGTTACGTCGCTCCCCAGGGGTCCGGTGCAGGCTGTCGCGGGCTGGGACTGCCGTCCCTGGAGTGCTGATGGTGGCTGCAATTGAAGGATCTGCAGGGCCCCTACATGACCAGCTGGGCCTCTTTGCTGAGGCGCAGGAGGGGGCAATGCGGGCAGAGAGGCCATCATCTCGCCAGACCCTGTTTTGTTCCTTTCTGGTGCCCAAACAGAAGGCTGCCCCATCTGGGTAGGGTGGGTGAGAGCCGGGCCCACAGCACCATCCCCCCTCACGCCTACCTGTGTCCTCTCTCCCAGAACGTGCTGGCCAAAGCCCTCTACGACAACGTGGCTGAGTCGCCGGATGAGCTCTCCTTCCGCAAAGGCGACATCATGACGGTGCTGGAGCGGGACACACAGGGCCTGGACGGCTGGTGGCTCTGCTCGCTGCACGGGCGCCAAGGCATTGTGCCTGGAAACCGCCTCAAGATCCTGGTGGGCATGTATGACAAGAAGCCAGCAGGACCCGGCCCCAGCCCGCCTGCCCCTGCGGCCGAGCCCCAGGCCGGCCTCCACGCCGCAGGGCCCCCGGCCTCCCAGTACACATCCATGCTCCCTTCCACTTACCAGCCCCAGCCCGACAGCGTCTACCTGGTGCCCACGCCCAGCAAGGCCCAGCATGGCCTTTACCAAGCCCCTGGGCCCAGCCCACAGTTCCAGTCGCCCCCAGCCAAGCAGACGTCCACGTTCTCAAAGCAGACACCCCATCATGCATTTCCCAGCCCAGCCCCAGACCTCTACCAGGTGCCCCCGGGGCCTGGCAGCCCTGCCCAGGACGTTTACCAGGTGCCACCTGCAGCTGGAATAGGGCAAGAGATCTACCAGGTGCCCCCGTCCATGGACGCACGCAGCTGGGAGGGGACGAAGCTGCCAGCAAGGGTAAGGCCTCCCCGGCATGGCTGGGCAGCCCCCAGGTTTAGCCCAGGCCCTGGTTTCTGAGTACAGCAGGGTTAGCCCCCTCAGGGTCTCGGGGGCTCCAGAACAGCTGCACATCCGGTCCAGGGTTAGGGTGGGTGGTGAATGTTTGGGGAGTGTGGCTTGAGCATCTGTTAAAGATGGGTGTGGACAGGCTGTGTCTGTGGCAGCCCAGAGGGGAGACATGGAGCCGCAGAACAAGGATGCCTTCAGTGGGCGCCAGCCTGTCAAGGGCCCGGAAGCTTGGGAAATTGTGGTGCTTTCCCATGGGCAAGAGGGCCTGGCAGGCGACGGGCAGATCCCGAGGCACCTGGGTACCCACCGAAGAGCCGGATGCCACTGGAGGGTGGAGGAATTTGATGGGAGTGATCTGCCCAAATCCAAGTGTTCTGGTTTGCTAATGCTGCCATTAGACAAAATATCAGAAATGGATTGGCTTTTATAAAAGGGGGTTTATTTGGTTACACAGTTGCAGTCTTAAGGCCATGAAGTGTCCAAGGTAACACATCAGCCATCAGGAGCCTTCACTGGAGCATGGCCAATGGTGTCCGGAAAATCTCTCTTAGCTGGGAAGGCACATGGCTGGCGTCTGCTCCCAAGTTCTGGTTTCAGAATGGCTTTCTCCCAGGATGTTCCTCTCTAGGCTGCAGTTCCTCAAAAATGTCATTCTTAGTTGCACTTGGGATATTTGTCCTCTCTCAGCTTCTCCGGGGCAAGAGTCTGCTTTCAACAGCCGTTTTCAAACTCTCTCATCTGCAGCTCCTGTGCTTTCTTCAAAGCGTCCCTCTTGGCTGTAGCAAGCTCGCTCCTTCTGTCTGATCTTATATAACGCACTAGTAATTTAATTCAGACCCATCCAATGGGTGGGCCAACACCTCCATGGAAATTATCCAACCAGAGTCATCACCCACAGTTGGGTGGGGCACATCTCCATGGAAACACTCAAAGAATTTCAATCTAATTAACACTGATAGGTCTGCCCACACAAGGTTATATCAAAGATAATGGCGTTTCGGGGACATAATACATTCAGACTGGAACAAGTGCCTCCACAGAAGAATGGCCAATGGCATCCGGAAACCCTCTGTTAGCTCAGAAGGCACGTGGCCAGCGTGCGCTTGCTCCCAGGTGGCGTTTCAAAGTGGCGTTCTCCAAAATGTTGCTCTTGGGGTGTTTTGTCCTCTCTTAGCTGCAGGTTCTCTTCAAAATGGTCTCCAAAATGTCACTCACAGCTGCTCTGAGTGCCTTCTGTCTGTGAACTCTTCATATGGCTCCAGTGATTTAATTCAGACCCACCCTGAATGGGTGAGATAACATCTCCATGGAAATTATCCAATGGGACATTTCCCTCACAGTTTATTGCATCATATCTCCGTGGAAACACTCAGTCAAAGGATTCCAACCTAATCAACACTAATACGTCTGCCCCCACAAGACTGCATCAAAGATAATGGCTTTTTCTGGGGGACGCCAGCACGCCAAGTCTTAGTAAAATCATCCTGACCACAGAGAGGCGAGGACAGCCGGGCGTCAAGGGCCAACTCTGGGGCTGGGAGCCCAGGAAAGGGAGGGCATTTGAAACAGGGGAATCCAGCATGGAGGCCAGGGTGGCAGAAAACCCAGCAGAACAGTGTACTGAACAATATGGATGTTTATTTCATTTTCACATAAACATACTCTGGAGGTGAGCAGGTCAGGACTGGTGGGCGCCTCCACCATTCCCAGGAAGCCCAGCTCCTTGGTCTTGTTTGCCTTCCCCAACCTGGGTCTCAGGGCCCAGAAGCGCTGCATTCTGGCCAGCAGGGAAAGAAAGAGAGGGCAAGGAGGATGCACCCTCTCCTGAAGGATGCCTCCTGGAAGTTACTTTAGATGCTCCAGGCATCCCGTTGGGCAGAACTTAAATTCACAGCAAGTGGCTCCTGGGGTCCCTCAGCAGTCAGCGGTTGTGCTGGCCTTCCCTGCTGTGGACCCTGTGAAGGACCCCACATGCCTAGGGGCACCCACAGGTCTTCTGGGTTTATGTGCCAGTGTCCACAGGCCCCCTGCACCTCTCCATTTCGAGGGCATGTGGCGGACAGTGGGTGCCGGCATAGTGTCCTGTTTGGGACACCTGGATTGCGGGGAGGACACTGCCTGTGCAGTTGCCAGAGCAGGGACACCCTGAGAGAGAGTGGTTCAAGCCCCTTGGGGGCTGTGGCTGATGGGACGCTGCCCCTGGGGACAGGGCACCCCTGGGCCTGCAGCCTCTGAGGCTGGCGCACTAGGCTGCATGCAGGCCTGTTACACTCCCAGACCATCGCTTGCCCCCCATCCTGGCCCCGCTGGCTGCTCTGGGCTGGGTCAGGGGCAACCTTTTCTCACCCTTGGCCTCTGTCTCCCCATTTTTGAACCCCCTTGAGAGTTGGGGTGTGGAGTTCCCTGAGGCCCAGAAGTAGACTAGGTGTCCCATGACTTGGAGGGTGAGATACCCTCTTCCAGGGGTAGTTTCTTGGGGCCAAACCCCATGTCACCCTGGAGGTTTGACGGCCAGCCCAGCACAGCTTCCCGCGCTCCGCTCCTTGGAGGGAAAATGGGGGCAGGAATGGCAGGGTGCCGTGGACACCCTGGTGGAGGCGGCCGGGAAGTGGGTGCAGCAGCCATCCCTGCAGAAAAGCCCTGGGGCTCTGTTGAGGTCACCCTCGTCTGGAAGACACCGGCCAAGTGGACGCGCCTCCCCCAGCACCGAGCCAGCCCATGGCTGCGGTGGGAGCCTCACTGGTGCCAGCCGGGCAGCAAATTGGCCATCAGGGTTGTCCTGCCCACAGGCAGAGCCTGGGGCCCGGGGGCCTGGCCGATGGTGCTCGGTGGCAGGCTGGGGATGAGGCTGCATGGACACTGGCTTCCACATCCTGCCCCACTTGTTCTTCGGCTGCCTGACCAGAGATGGGCGGTGGCAGAGCGTGCCCAAGCCGGCCAGGGACGGCCTGCAGGGGGCTGCTGCCAGCTGCTTTCAGAGGAGCAGCTGTCCTGCAGGGGGGTGGGGAGCAGGGCCAGTGAGCCGCGGGGCAGCCTTCATTGTCCCCCTGCACACACACACGTACGTGCGTGCACACACACACACAGTCCACCCTGCAGGCGCCCCAGGGAGGCACACCCTTCTCCCCTTCCCTCCTCCTCTCCTTGTGTTCTTGCAGTAAAGCTTGTCCTGGTGCAGCTGTCAGGCTATCCCTGGAACAATTGGCTTTCTTTTCAGTTTTACCTGCTGGACTTGGGGGTCACAGAAGGCCCTTCCTGATCAGGCAGGCAGTGGGGCCCTCGGGCCAGGGGCCGGGCAGGGAGCAGCAGGGGACCCACGGGCTGGGCTTCGGGGCTTGGGCTGCTGAGGGGGTGCCCACTCTGGGCCCCCACCTGCCCCTCTACACAGGCCTCGGGCCTTCACGGAGCCCTGGCTGGCATCCGAGAGGGAGAGCCCTGTGTCCTGGGGCCCAGGACCTTCCCCAAGAGGCTTCCTCGCTCTGCCTGGGGTGTCGTGGTCATGTCTGCTTTTATTCTGTGATCATGGCAGCCTTGCTTATCTGCCACAGAAAGTGTGCAAGGCAAGAAAGAGCCCAGGTTGAAGTTCCCCAGTCAGGGTGATCGCTGGGAGTGGGTGTCTTTTGTCTGGCATGGCCCCTTCTCCTCTTTCCCAGACATGTGGCTGGATGGGGGGCTCCGGGGCTGGGCTGGCCGGGCTTTGGGGGGCTGAGGGAGGAGCCCCTGGTGTGAGACACTCCTGGGGAGTGCTGCTGGGTCAGGGCCCCCTGCCTTGATGCCGGGTGGAGGGTGGAGGGCAGCCCCACTCCTGCTGGATTTTGCCCCAAGTGCCCTAGGAAGCTCTGCTCCTCCCAGGCTCCTGTCCAGTTAGGGCCATCCCGTGGGTACTGACGGGTTTGGGCAGCTCCCTCATGCGGGTGTACCCTGGGCTGAAGGGGAGAAAACGGCCACCCCCTGATACCCACAGCACAGCTGTGCAGTGGAGGCTCCCAGATCCAGGTGGGTGCCAGAGCAGGGGCCGCCCCCAGGGGTCCTGAGTGGGGCTGGGTCCCTGGAACAGAATGCAGGAGGCAGGAGCCAGGGACAGGCGCCAGGAGGGCCCCGGAGGCCCCGCGTTGCCCCCTGAGTGCCAGGGCCGCCCCTCCCATCTCCAGGGGTCTCGGGACCCTTCCTCTCCACTCTCTCCCCTCTTTCCGGGACTGGCCTGGGGTGGGGGGTGCTCCGGGGTGGGAGGAGCAGCAGCCCCGGCTCTGCCTGACTGGGGCCTCTGTGTCTGTGTGTCTGTCTGTGTGTGCATCTGTCAGTTTGTCCCATGCCTGTGCGAGGTGTGTCAGGGAGTGCGGGCTCCGGCTGTGCCCCCCCACATCCTGCTCACGGGGCCTGAGGTGCCGGCCAGGAGGCCTGGGATCGGGTGGTGAGGGGGCAGCTCTCTGGAGAGTGGTGCTGTCCCCCCGCTGTGGCTGGCATATTTCTTCCAACAGAAGAACGTTTGCTGGCCACCCCGGCTGCTTTCTGTCCCCCATCTCAGCGCGGGACGGCAAGCTGCTTGCTGTTTGCCTGGGTCTGGGGTCCGGCCCCCCGGCCCTCTCCTGCCCTCCTCTGCTTTTGGGTGGGGTGGTCACAGCTAGCAGGGTGGAGGCCCCCCTCGGTGCCCGACCTGACCCCTGGGGCTCACCCCACCTGCCTGCAGGAGCCCCGGGCCTCCCCTCCAGGCCCCTCCAACCTGCCCCCCTGCCCTGCTGTTGGCAGGTTCCAGAGACTAAAAATAGGTCTGGAGGAAACTCAAGTCTGGGGCGCCAGGAGGGAGATGGGTCTGGGGCGGCCGTGGACCAGACTCCCAGACACGCCGGGAGGGGCAGGCGGAGAACGCCGGGCAGGGCAGCCGCCCCGGAGGGAAGGGCCCCCGCTCTCCCGCTGGAGGCTGCCCAGTGCCCAGCCGGCTCCGCCCAGCCCTGGCTGCCCAGGAGTGCGGGGGGGCGGGGTGTGGCCAGGGCTGCTGGGGGGCCCTGCTGCTCGGGGTGCCTGGCACAGGCTCCTCAGGTACCCTCAGGCCTCAGTGCAGGGGGCCCGCCAGGGGCCTCCTTGGGCCGTGGTGCCCCAGGGCTATGCGGGGAGGGCCCAAGTCATTCCTGCCGGTTAGTCCCTTTTGATTAGGGAACAAAAGGGCCTTCTCAGAGCAGAACTGATGGGGGAGGCGGGCGGGGGAGGCAGCCTGGAGCTTGGCTGGGGAAGACTCTGGGCCTCCCTGTCCCCACAGGGAGGGGTGCCACGAGGAGGTGGCTATTGTGCACCCCCGCCCCTTCAGCTGGGTGCTGGTGGGAGGGAGCAACGTGGTCCCGGGGCTGTGGACACCCAGGGCAGGCCCCCCCGGCAGTGGCGCTGACCTCCTCTCCGGACCTGGGTTCCCACCACCGGGGCTTGTCCTTTCCAGTGGTCAGGGGTCTTGCCTGCTCTGAGTAGGGCTCTTGGTCCTGGTGAGGCCACCCTCCCCCTCCTTTTCCAAACAAGCCTTGTCTCCATCTGTCTGAGAACTGGCCCCAGGTCTGGGAGCCCCTGGGCTCAGGTCCCACCAGCTCAGCAGGCCCTGTCCCCAGGAGCTTCCCCAGGGTGTGCTGTTGTAGCAGGGAGGGGATGGGGATAGGGGTCCTCACGGCCCTGGCTGTCAGGGATCTCCGGCCACCTCCTGGGGCAGAGGGTGGGCCCCAGGCTGGGCTGTGGCCAGGCCTCCTGTCCCTGCTCAAGGTGGCCTCTGCCCCATCGGCCCGCATCCCACCCTCCCCTGGAACCGTCCTGGTTACACAACTACAGAGACCTTTGAATTCCTGGCCCTGAGCCCGGCAGCTCTAAACAAAACCCTGGGTCCTCAGGATGCCCGAGCACTGCTTTTATTAAAGAAAAATCAGGATATGAGTGGGATGAGAACAGAGCCTTGGAACCCACCCTTGGGGCACTATGAGTGGGGTGTCCTGGACCTTTGGGTGCATCCTGGACGCCAGCTCCCAGGGCTTTGGTGACGGTCATCTGTCTACCCTCAGGTGGTGGTGCCCACCCGCATGGGGCAGGGCTATGTCTACGAGGCCTCGCAGCCAGAGCAGGACGAGTATGACATCCCACGACACCTGCTGGGCCCAGGACCCCAGGACATCTACGACGTGCCTCCTGTCCGGGGACTGATGCCCAGCCAGTGTGGCCAGGAGGTAGGTGGTGCTGGGCCCCAGCCAGGGGTGGGAGGCCCGGCTTCCGTAGCCCTTGCTGGGGGTGTTCTGCTTTTCACAGCCCACCATGGTGGCCCTGGCACCTGTGTCACAGCCCCTCTTCTGCCTCCAGGTGTATGACACACCCCCTATGGCCATCAAGGGCCCCAATGGCCGGGACCCGTCGCTGGATGTGTACGACGTGCCCCCCAGCGTGGAGAAGGGCCTGCCGCTGCCCAGCCACCACGCGGTGAGCAGGTGTCCATGCAGGGCCCAGGGGTGCCATGGAGGCAGAGCCCACTCCGCCCCTTACGTACGCTGACAGAGTGCATGTGGAGACTGAGCTCACTCGGAGCCTCAGTTTATTCAACTGTAAGACAGACTGTGGCACGGTCTTCAGCAGGAGAGGGTCCCGGGATGTCAGGAAGGTGACCTGGGATTCGTAATCTAAGCCAGGACACTTCTAAGAGTGGAAGGGGTTATGATTAAAAATTAACCAGGGATAATAGGCACAATCAGGATTGTCCTGGGCAAATCGGCATGGTCACCCCGGATCTAACAGACCATGTAGCCCAGCCACATACCTGTGAGCAGAGTAGAAATTCCACTAGCGATGGTGTTGGTGATGGTGGTGATGGTGCGGAGGGGACGCTGAACTCACTGGGTGCTTCCATTACGTGGTTGCAAGAATTAACTCATTAAATTCTTACAACAAGCCTGGGAGGGAGTTACCCCCATCTTACAGATGAGTAAACAGGCACAGAGAGGGCAAGCCACT
>PVKY010008074.1:0-14330 GCA_004027775.1 Bradypus variegatus
AGAGGATAGAACTTGCAAAAAGGAGCATATTTATTTTTGGTGTGTTTTTGCTGTGTTTTCTTTTCAATTCATTATTAACCATTTAGCTTTAATATAATGAAAAAATCTTATGGTGGGGAGAAATCAAGAAAAAGTGGTTTTACATCAATGAACAAATTAATGAAAATGTCATAGAATTTTAAAAATCAAAGAGATAATAGAGATCACCTACTATAAGCCCTTGTTTCTGTATATTAGGAAACTGAAGTTTATTAAAGTTTATTGACTGAGTCAAAGTTGCAGTGATGATAATCAGAAGAATCAGGATCCAAATCCAGTTCAGCTGATTCCAGATTCCATGATCTAAGCCACTGATGCTCCATGTGTGGTCCATGGTCAAGCAGCACTGGAAACATCTGAGAATTGCTGAATCTTGGGCTCCATTTGAGATCTATTGAATCAGAATCTGCATTTTGATAAGACCTTAAATTGTGAGAAATACTACTCTAACTCATATTGCTTCCTTTTCACTGGTTGCATTAGTTCAAGAAATTAAATCTCATTTTCCTACTCAATAAAATTGGAATAAAACTATTTTACTTTGAAGAATAATTATGAGGAGTAAATGAGACCATGTAAATGAAAGCCATTCATAAATTATAATAGGCTAAACACATTTGTTATATTCAGTGAGAGCCATTCCTTTTATCGTTAAGAGTACTTGGGAAGAGAGAACAATTCTTCACCTAGAGGAAAAGTCGAATGATGCGATTTTAGGCACTGTTAAAATTGAATGGAAGATATTGGAGTATGGAAGGGTGTCC
This sequence comes from Bradypus variegatus, assembly GCA_004027775.1. Lineage (NCBI taxonomy): Eukaryota > Metazoa > Chordata > Mammalia > Pilosa > Bradypodidae > Bradypus > Bradypus variegatus. The sequence goes on from PVKY010008074.1 coordinate 804, forward strand.
AGAGAAAGGAATGCTTCCTTGATATCTCTCAATTTATACCATGTGTGATTACTAATATTTCTTTGCATTGGATAACCTTGTGAATTTAGGGCTACAAAATTACCTGTTCGGTATTTGAAATATAAGCGCAAACATGAAGAAAATATGTTGGGTTGCAAATGGTGTCTGAATATATGTCTCCTATAAGTGACATCATTCAGCCTCAGGTGGCATTGGAAGAACTCTTGTAATTTTCCACATACAACAGCCTTTTCCCCTTGTTCGTGTCTTTTGGTCAGATGCTCCCTCTGCCTGGAGTTCTCCCCACATATCGTTATCCCTGCCCACCCAATTCCACTGGGCTGCGGTCATCTTCACAGTGACAAATTTCCTTTAAAGTATTGAGACAGACAAGGAAACATCACCTCCTGAAATCCTTTCTGGACACTTTGTCTCCGAGGCTGGGTTATTTAACTTGTCTAATTTTACACATAATGATTTGCAATTATATTTAGGCATCTATTTCCCAAACAGCTTGTAAGATCTTTAAAGGGGCATTCTCAGAACCAAATGCAAATTCTTCACACTAAATGAATATTTTTAGAATGAATAATTTGATATAAATTGATATTAGCCATTGTTCGGATTCATGCAGCCACAGAACGTGGAAGAGAGCCAGATGACATTTATTTCAATAAAAGTGAATATAATTATTTTACTCTGGAAACAATGCTTTTGTGTTGGATTTCTATTTCTTGGTGTCTTCTCAGATAAATATAGTGCAGGTATGGGAATCATATTTACTGATAATTTAGATCTCTTTTCATTTGGGGTGACATGTACGTAGAAGGATTTAGGAGAATCATTTCCATAACATCATCCCAGCTCCACAGAAACTATTACAATTTTTCAAAATGTCCAAAGACATGGATATCCAAAACAAGTGAAAGTTAATGAATTTTGTCCCTAAAAGTGTGAACAACACAGATATTTTGAAAAGCACCCAGAACAGTGAAGTCCTAACTAACTTGAAACTTTTCTTTGGAAGGAGCTAGGTCATTGATTTCTTTTTTTTTTTTTTCTTATACTTGATCTCTTTTGTGGATGAATAATATTTTGAGTCATTTGAGAGCTTTAGAAAAATCTGGTTCCAGTTTTTTTCTTGGAGATATATATTTTAACACACATTTATCAAAAGAAGAAAAAGACATCTCCAGTATCCTTTTCTTTATCATCATTCATAATGCAGTATAATTGGACAACTATCAAATTTAGTAGTTGCAGATAACTTTATTTACTTTTGATCATTTTCTTCAGCTATCCAATCAGTGTATACATATCCATCATATCATCTGGCCCATTCGGGGAACATTCTTACATGATTCTGTATTTAGAGCCATGGTCCTGAGATTTGATCCAGAGTCCCTAAGTAAAATCTACTCCCCCTATTGGCTTAAATTAAATCCAAGGATTCTGACCTTGAGAATGTGGTACAAGGCCAATCTTTTTGTAAGCTTTTGCCTGAATTGCATCTAAGAGGGTTGTGAGTCATATGAAATGTGTTACTAATTAATGTCAAGCTAGTATAGTTTTCTTGATTTGCTTAATGAAATAGATCCATTGATGCTATATTTATATGTGTGAAAACGAAATCCTGTGTGAATGTTTCTGTAAAATTCTTCCTTAAGATCAGGTGGTACAAAGAAAAAGATATCAGATTTTAATGAAATATGACTTTAATTTAAAATAAACCTTGAAAATATCAATGATGTTATTCAGAATATGACAGTATATTAAGTACAAGGTATAGCCACAAACTCATTCATACATTAACATTTCAGTAGTGTTCCATAAATTAGTTAACTGAAGAAACTTAAAATTTGCAAGGAATTCAAATAAACTGCCTGTTTTATAATTAACAGATTGCACTGAGTTAGCAGTCTTCCTTCTTTCCTGCCTCCTTTTCTTCCTCCCTTCTTTCCTTCCTTCCTTCCTTTTCTCTTTCTTTTTCTCCTTCTCTTTCTTTTCCTATCCAGGTTAAAAAAACAACAATACATGAACAATATCATTATGCACTTTGCTTGCCTACAATGTATACTCAAGAAGCCCTGGTCCCTTGGAATACCACAAACATAAGTGAAGTACACTGTAATCTTCCTTCTGTGCAGCACTGTCAAGAGTTGGCGTCAGGGTGCTGGGTGAAACGTGGGAAACTAGAAGTAAATTGTCAATTTTTAATAAAATCTTCCTCCCTTGCAGAGCCAAATGCATTCTCCCTGAAAACCCTGCAGGTGATGGCATAGTCCCACTTGGTTTCCATAGCATCGATTCTTGAAGAGCCCCTGAATGGTCCTTGGTTAGGGCGATCAGCCCAGCTCCCCTAGAAAGTTAACAACCCGACTAGCCAAATGAAGCGTCCTATTTTCCTAAAACTTACTCTGTCCGTGGTGCTGAACCGTTCTGCCTCGATCCGCCCTGGCGGGAGCTGTAAACCATCCTCAAACACTGGCCATTGCCCATCACACTTGTGTTATCTGTTATTTACTCACGTTCTCAAAAAGCAGCAAGCCTTCTCCATCTTAATTCGACTCTACCGCAGAGCTGAGTTGCGCCGGCGTGAAGGGAGGAGATTATGGGCAGGCAGGAAAATCTAACAGCAGCATTGAGACCTGAGATGCTCCCAGGAGTTTTGGAAGTCCTCTGCTCCTTACACCAAAGACAACATTTTTTTGAAGTACTATTTTTGTGACTTTGCCCTTACACAAGGGCTCTATATTTCCGAGCTCTCCTTTTAAAAGCCAGCAGAATCTGAGCGCGATAAACGCTTCAAAACCGGGAATTTACTTTTTTTTTTTTTCCAGTGGATCGACTTCCAGGACGAGGACTCCTCTGCACCCGCCCAAATACCATGGCATGCGCCCTTTGCCACCGGATCCTCCCCTCCCAATGAGACTTTCTGATTGTGTCTACCAAGTCTCCTATTAGGAAACCCGTGGGTTGCATGCAGCTATTCTGTTGTATTCTCGTTTTCACTCTCCCTCCCCTCTCTCACTCGCCTCTTACTGAAGGCACATCAATACCATTTCGCTGAGAAGAAAAAACCCACAACTACCTTAATCGACCAAGACAATATGCGCAACCCTAGCCTTTCATAGTGATCACTATTTAAATCTGGCAAGACCGGACAGCAGTCTTTGCAAGAATGGAGTCGGTAAAACAAAGGATTTTGACCCCAGGAAAAGAAGGACTAAAGAATTTTGCTGGGAAATCCCTCGGCCAGATCTACAGGTAAGAGAAAGCAAACCCCTGCCTGCCTGGGGCTCAGCATGAAAAAAAAAATCTGCAGGCTATTTCCATAATCCCAGTTGCTTAGAGGGATTGTAATACGATAGGGATATCTTTTGTTGTTGCTCATTGCTGGAGCAGGACTTCTCTGGAAACCTGCTTATTAATTCAGGAATATTGCACTAAATACACCTGTCTGCTGTGTATGTATGTGTGTGTATGTACGATTTTTGTTTCGGTACCTGCAGATTCTCATCCTCATTCTCTTTACAATTGAGAAATGGCCAGCATCTGGTCAAGGAACCCCTCACTCGGTTTTTAAAGATATCCAGAATTAAACTCCTTCGGTGCATTAAATGAATACAAAATACAAATCTCTGAAAAAAAATTAACAGAAAATTCATTGAGTTATGGAAAAAAAGAAATTTACATGCTAGCTTCAAAACCACATGAATAAAGTGGGATCTTCTTTCTGTACTAAAGGAAGAGGAATCAAAATATATCAATAATTGATAGCTGAAACAATTCGTCTCTCTGTACCCGAAACATTGTGTATGCATTTTTAATTATTTACTCTCTGCTTGAAATCTATTCCTTGCATGGGAATTGTCTCAATAGTTCTAAGAAAAGTCATGATAATAACCACCAAAATGAGTTTGAAAGTACTAGAAATTATTTTTTAAATATTTTATCCTCCCTGTAGTCACTGTACTAATTATGCTGTAAATTTCACAGCTTTAAATCTCTTCAAGTATGTTACAAGAATACACTTTTTCTTAAAATTATAAGCAAAATCAAGGAGACAGGGCAGATACAAAAGGATAAACGATTCCAAGAAGGCACTAACTTCCACGTTTGGGAAATCGAAGCCTTCGAAAATATACAGGAAGTATAAAGAAAATGACTAGTATGCCTCCAAATTTTCCGAATCTCTTGATTGCGGTGGGCTTCTTGTAGGCGAGATCATTCACCTATGCGGCAGTAGATACCGCAACGGCCCTGCAGTCCCGCAGTTGCCCAGGAAAGGACTGTTCTTTCCCAGCCCAACTATCAGGTGCGGAGTTCAGCTTTGCATGTATGAGCATATAAAGCCAATGCTAAAAAAAAAAACCCACATTAGTTGATTTTTCTTGTCCCCAGAATAAAATGCAACGTTTTCTAACATTGGTATTGGGATTTAGGAATAAACATTAAAATAGTCGCGAATACTTTTATGACCTAATCGCCAGGTGATGTTTTGTGGAATTTTAAAGCCTGACATTCTTTTCTGATAGCCTCATATTGCTCCGGAGCAATACCACAAGCTATGCATTCTTGGACTTGTTCTAAAATTTTCATTTGCTTCACCTGTGTGTATAAAAGCAGTTGTGCAAGTATCATTTAAAAGGACATATAAAAATATCAACTGCATAGTAGACTGGGAAAAATCTGCAAATTGTAAACTGAAAGGTACTTTGTTTAAATATCGAAAATATCAATCCCAGGGGTCCACGGAAATGTTACATATCACATTTTTTCGCTCTTAGAATAGAAATTTCACGGATATAGTGTGGACTAGGACAACACAACCATCCTTAAGTAAAACCATTCCATCACTCCTAAGCCCCTTTCCCCCAAGGACGAAAGCCCAAAAGGAATTGAATCATACGGATGAAATTATCTGAAATACCATGCCAACTATCTATCCATCTACCTACATGCACATCTGAGGGATCCTCTACCTTAGTGTAGAACATCTGACACAGAGTTGATTGGGGGACGCGTGTGTGTATGTGGGAGTCGCATTTTTCGGCTTTGGAAATGGGCCCATGATATCTTTCGATGTTTGTAACCGAGATAGTAATGACGCAAGACTGTGAATAATTAATTATTCATGTTCTGGCAGTAGGAAGCTTAGGTGCCGGCCATATGTTACCGAGGCCTTTGTTTCAAACTCGAGTAAAAAGAAGAAACAAAATAAATTAAGACGTATAAGAGGGGAATTAACTATTGAATTGGCGTCCTGGAGCGGGAGGAAGGAGAAGCAGAGTGTTCCCAGCCTTCTTTCGCGCGGGCCCCGGCCACGAGGGGCCTTAGTCCCCGGGGCCCACGGCTCAGCTGCTGGGGTCATCCCGATGGCCTCTGCCCTGAACAGCTTAAATTTGCCGGCGAGGGAAGGGGCAGCGCTGTGGCGGCGCCCACCCGCAGCGGAGCAGCGGGTGGCAGGCTGGGTGGCTGGATAACACCGGCTCTCTGCCGGGTCAAAATCACCGCGGGAGGAAGGCGTCTACACTCATACTGAGAAAGCACCGCTAGCTTAACACCTTGCCTCACAAACGACTGCTCTCCAAGAACATTAGGCCCAAGTGGCTTGTGCATTGGAATTAAGGTGCTACCGGGCAGATCTCGAGGGGATGGGCATTAGATGCCTGAGGCCTTGAAGGTATTAGAGTAGGAGAGAGGTTGCTGCGGTGAGGGGGACAGGCAGGCTACCAGAGGGTCTTCAGGGTCCTGCAGTCAGGGGCCTCCTGTGCACCCTGATCCCTGAGTGAGGACCAAGCAAGCCCTAAGGGTTCTGAGGAAAGAGAATCTGCCGGCATCCTGGGTGTCTAACCCGCGGCGTCGTTGCCTCCCCCGCTCTGCCGCACAGGGTGCTGGAAAAGAAGCCAGACACGGGAGAGACCATCGAGCTGACCGCGGATGGGAAGCCCCTGGAGGTGCCCGAGAAGAAGGCGCCGCTGTGCGACTGCACGTGCTTCGGCCTGCCACGCCGTTACATCATCGCCATCATGAGCGGCCTGGGCTTCTGCATCTCTTTTGGCATCCGCTGCAACCTGGGTGTGGCCATCGTGGACATGGTCAACAACAGCACCATCCACCGCGGGGGCAAGGTCATCAAGGAGGTGGGCCACATCGCTTGTCCTAGTCCTATTTTCCTCAACTGAAAGAGGAGGGCCTGGATGCTCCCTGAGTCCCTTCTAGCTCTGCTGTTCTAGAACGGATCACAACCCCACCCACCCATCCACCCTTTTGCTTTTGAAGCAAGTTGCTTCTCCTCCCTGAGCCTTCCCTTCCTCATCTGCAAAGTGGAAAATAGTGTCTAGGTCCCCAACTTTTTTAGAGGAGTTAATACAAGAATGCATATTAGCGGCTAGCCTGGCACGGAGCTGGTGCCTAATACTGTCCGCTAAATCGAAATCGAAACATTTTCCTTTTAACGAAGGAATAGCGCCGCGTGTTAGTTATAATTTTCCCCTGACCTCCTCAAATTGCCGCCAAAACATTCTTAACAACTCAAATAAAATAAAATAGAAAACAGAAATCAAATGTGCTCTGCGCATCTCGGCGGTTCCGGCGGCAGGAGGTTGAAGGCGGGTGGGGACCTTGAGGGAACGTCTGCAAGGGCGCGTGGAGTCATAGCGCAGGAGAATTCCCGGGTCACCGAGAATCCAGCCCCGTAATATTAGTGCATGTGTGTCGGGGAGTGGGGGTGAGGCCTAGGGACGGGAGACTACGACAAGGTCAACGAGATCCGAGGTCCCGGTTTCCCGTTTGGGAACCAGAGTGACTATAAGACAGACCGTGGAGTACAAGTTGGGAGGAGAAATTGGGAACCCGCTGGGGTTGGCGGGAGGGGTTATGCCACTGAGTTCTGAGGAGTCCAGCAGACACTGGAAATGCATTTGTTTTGAAATTGTATTCAAAGAGGAAAAGGGGGCTCCCCGTACCCGGGACAGTATAAGCCCTCTCTCGCCCTTCACATGCAGATATTTGGTCCCAGTTTAATTTGATTCTCACTACTCGGGACCCGGAGAATGAATGAAAGACCCAGGATGGTCTGGAGTTAGTTCCCGACCTTCAGACATACCCCTCGCCGGCACTTCCGGGCACCACCTCCCTCCTCCGCTGACTCCCCAAACTGCTCCAGTGACTCCAAATCGTTCTCGCCCCACTCACATCCCCCATTTTGCGGAAACACCGTCTCTCGAGCCCCCGACCTCTGCACCTTCCCTCCCATCTTGGTTCCTCAGGATTTCCCTAATCGGGTCGGGAGGGTTGGATCCCATTCCCCAAGGGACTGCACGTCTGCATCTGCCCTGGCCGGCGTCGGTTAAACGGACCCAGCCGGGCGTTTCTCTCCGGAGCCCGCAAATGGAAACTTTTCATGGCGGGTCCAAATTCCCAAAGGCTGGACATTTTTATAGTCTTATAATGTGAGCTTCAAGACTGCTAGCCCGGGGCCCTTCAGATCCTTCATTCACTGAGGCGATCCGACCACCTGAAAGTATTCGGGGAAGACAGGGCGCCAAGCCGAAAGCAGGTTGGCTAATTGGGTCATCTGTTATTAATCACAGTATTTCCGTCAAAGGGCATCGTTTTTCAGATAAAAGAGGTATTTCTTCTCCATAAGAGGGTATAGATTTAATTTGTTAGAAACTAAAAGTTAGCCACTCCACCCCCAGGATTCAGGGCGTGCCTTGGCACGCGAACCATTGAACGTGAGTCTCCACACCAAACACTGACTGCCCTGTTCCTCTACCCCGTTTTTTCCCCCACCCACTAGAAAGCCAAATTCAACTGGGACCCGGAAACGGTGGGGATGATCCACGGTTCCTTCTTTTGGGGCTACATCATCACCCAGATTCCGGGCGGCTACATCGCGTCTCGGCTGGCAGCCAACAGGTAACGCGCCGGGCCGACTCGGGAAAGTAGGGTTTGATCCCCCCGAGGGGACAGCGGACGCTGGGGGCAGGAACAACAGCCCCCAGGGCCTTGGGAACCCTTGGGCGCAGTTTTTTAATCCCTTGACACCCACCCACCCCTTCCCGGGCTGGGACTACCGGTCCCTCTTTCCAAAGAAGGCTCCCGAAAGGGTTTGGGGCGAGCCGGGGAGCGAGCACGCGGCCGCGCCCTCGGCAGCCGCTGCCTGGTGTTTTCGCGAAATGGTCGACGTCCCCCGCGGCTGGGACCCAGCGAAGAGTCGGCGGAGCAGGGACGGCGCGCCGGGTGGACAAAGGGGTGGGGGGCGTCGCGTGCTGGGCTCTGGCCCGTGCGTCTCGCGGGTGTCCAGGCTCCCTCACTGCAGGGCGCGTCAACCGCGTGGCCTCAGATTCCGCCCAGATGGTGCTCGGGTTCTGAAAGATTTGTTTCTATGGAGGCAGGAGGGATTTCAGGCGCCCGGGGTGCGATTCCACCTGTTAATGAGCTCCGCGGAGAAGGGGTGGGCGTGGGGGAGGGGAGGAGGTGCTCAGCTGCGGCCGGAGGTCTCCCGCCTATTACAGCGGCTGCAGCCCGGGTCCTAGCGCCGTCCCGCAAGAGTGCCCTCAGCGCCGCCTGGTGAGGAAACCTGGAGGCAAGATGTCTGAGGACTGATGGGGTGGGGGAGTGTCAGGGAGCATGGCCTGCCAACCAGAGGGTGAGAAGCTTCATCTGCGTCAGCGTATTTTGATGAAACTAAATGTTCCTTAACTCTGAGTTATTGAACTGAAGAAAACAAAAACAAAACAAAACAAAAACAAACACACACACACACACACACACACACTTGCAACAACCCTTCCATGTCTTGTTGCTGAGAGACCCCAAATAATGACTTCGGATCTCTCTTCAGATCTTGTACCTACAGTTTCACCGGCATCTCCTCAGTCATGGTCACTTCTCTCCTTTTGTCACCTGGCTCCTCCCCACCCCTCTCTGAATTTTCCCAAACTCCATCTCGCAACTTTTGTCACCTAAGATCCGTTCACCAGAAAAAGGAAACAAGTCTTCCCTCCGGAGACTTTCAGTCGTCTCCAGGGCCAGGAGAGGAATTCTTGGAAATTTATTTTAGGCGTAGCGGTCCTAAAGCGGGATTTTTGGAGAGTCCTTCAAATTGCCAGAGGAAAGTGCCACACATTACGAATAGGGATTTTTATGTATTTGTTACCTGGCAACAGGGAGGATTAGCACTCAGACTCAGCAGAAGACGAAATGTTATTTTAAAAAAGAAGTCAATTTATCAGTTTAAAAACCATTAACTGGGTAGAGAAATCAATTTCATGGATGGGTAAATCAAAGAAAAAATTATATTAGGCAAAATTTAAAGGGAATAATCCTTTGAATATCATTGATAATGAACATATTACTTTTTGGTTTTCAAATCCTTTGTGCATAGTGTCTTGAATTTTTTTTTTCTTTAAGGACAAATTATTTTCTAAAATAAAATCCACCCCCCCCCCACCACCAGAAAGATACTCCAAACATGCACATACAAAATGTTTTTACTTCAGGGAAAAAATACCTGACAAGTCACCAAATAGCAAAATGTTACAGGAATCTCAATATAATGTCAAATGAAAATATAATGACTGTGTCTTGAAGTCTTTACTCAGAGTCAGAACCTTAAGCTTGCCAAATGTTAAAATGCTAACATTTTCCTGCCAGGAGAAAACACTAGGGATGCCCCAGCTTTCCCTCTTTGGAACACTGGACAGCCAATAAACAGGTTTTCCTGGTTTAAAAAAAAGAAAAAAAAAAGCAAGCTCATTGCTTTCATCTGTGTCGTGTTTAGTAATGAAAAGTCTAATGCTGACTCAGTGACTCAGGTTCTAATTTATTTGGTAGATTTTCATCAAAAGAAAAATTTCTGACTTTAAAATTCTAGTTTGGATCTGAATTCATCTTCACTTTAAATGGGTGTTCAAGAGAAGGTAACAATATTTTCACATACCATATCTTGCATTCTAAAAGGTCAAGAAAATTAAGTTAATATTTATTGTAATGGATTATGAACACATAGAAAATTATAGCAGATAACTTCCTTATCATATTTTAGGATTTTGACATATTTACTTCACTTTTTTATACAATGAGACATTATATATACATCAAAGCCTCATGTAAAGACAGGTTAAAAATCTATAACATTTATTTTTATGATTGCAAAAGTACTACTAAGAAAAATATATTTAAAAGAAGGAACATTAATAATTTCATTAATAATTTAGTCACCCATAAACACCTATTATGACCATGTTGGTGAATTTCCTGCTTGTCCTAGAATTGCTACATAGAATTTTATATTATAAGGTCTTTTAAACTTAAAATTTGAGAGTTTTTAGATAGTTTGGAGCAGTAAGGTGACTGGGTGGGGGGCGGGGACAGGGAAGGAAGTGCAGAGGGAAGGGTTCTTTGCCCATGAGTTGTTAGACAAGTTCAGATTGTCTGACCATTGTTCTGTATAGGCATTTTAGTTATTGCTGTGTATTAAAGGACAAGTCCTAGTGTCCAAAGTATATTAAAAATAGAGGAAAAAGATAATCCCTATAGAAATGTCCTTATGTTAGTTTATAGGAAGGGCTATCTTCTGGGAGTGACCATTGCTAACCCACCTCTTGGAGCTACACGTATTTCTGTACTTAGTCACTGAAATGGTGGAAGAGGAAGAAGAGGAAGGGGAAGGGGAAAGGCTCTTTGCTACTATCTCTATATCTAGAAGACGGTTTTAGATTATAACCATAGTTCTATGTGCCTATTTTTCAAAAATACCTGTGTTTATTGCAGATAAGATTCATTCTTTATTTCACAACACCTAAGCTTTTTAGATATCTTGAGGTGACACTATGATAAAAAGTAGAGCTAGTGAATTAACAAATTTATAAATATCTTTTTGTTAAACAGAAAAGCATCTTTGACGTAGAATTATTATTAAGCCACCTATGAACAGTATGGATCAGGAGTTGTTCATTAAGTTGGCTGCAGAACAGCAAAAGGAAGTACAGGGAGAAGGGATGTATGCAGATAGGCTCATATTTGCATTTTGAAGTAACGTATGTGCACATCTCTTGGCTGTAACATATGAAAACATTGTTAAATAATTCAATAGAAACATACCTTTTTGCTAATATTTCAATATAGATCTGATAATTTACTTAGATGCATTATACATATTGTATTCTTGCTTTATGTTTTCATTTTAAATTGAGCATTAAGGGAATGCAGTATTTGTAACTCTACCAATATTCTTAGAGTCCTGTTGCCGTTGTTATCTTTTATGAAATTTTTGTCCATAGCAGGAATACATTTTTTCCCCCCTGATTGAGTTGGTGTCTCATTTTTTGGGTTATCATAATACTCATGGCTTTGAGACTTTGAATTTGTAAATATTTATGAAAAAGCATGATACATGTGTGATCTTGACCACATAAAAATGTATGCTCAGTTGTGTGTGTATGCATAAAGAACCTAGAAGAATATGTCAAGCTGTAAACCACTTGTGATGCTGGATGACTTTTGTGTTCCTTGCTTCTTGTCTTTTTCAGTTTTCTATATTGCACAATTAACTTAGAAGTTTGGAAAAAATGTGATTTTTAAAATCTTCAAAAATTTGAGAGTTTTTAGAATAGATTTTAAAGATGTACATTTCCTATTATATGGTTTTTCAAAAACAATAAAGCAACACAACAGGATCAATTTTCCACCTACAAGTGTTCTATGTCCATTCAAATAATCTATCAAGATTTCCCTTGGGTAGGATGTGAGACAGATCCTTTCCCTCTAGGTGTAGGCGCTCCCCTCTGGGAAATATTTGCCATGGAGACACTGTTATGTGTGGAACTAGAGTAGAGGAACTGAAGTGTATGGAGACGGCTCCTCAAGAGAGAATAGCTCCTGGTTACACCCTCTGACTAATTTCTCAATGAAAACAAACAGCAATGACTTGTATCTCCATTTTATTGATTAAGCAAAAAAACAGCCCATATTTGTTCAGAATATAGAATCTTGGTCCTTTTTCTGGTCAAATTCTAAGTATTCTTGCTTTCCTGCTCATTGAGAAGTGGAGCTGGAGGAGCCTGGGGGAGAGTGATCTCAGTCCCAGAAGGGAACACTTGCATCATTTTTTCCCTTTGTCTTTTCTTAAAGGGCTATTTCACACCACATGCAGGAAAATTTAGTCACCACCATGGAGGACTTTAGGGAGGGGTATCTAAGGGGGACTCTTCACAAAATCTAAAACATTTTGATGAAAACATTTAATATAGCAATGAAAAGGTATTGAGGAAAATAACTTTTCAATTATTTATTTCTTTAAATAATACAGGTCATGGGGCTTATAGTAATTTAGATATTTACAAACATGGAATTGCTAAGGAATATTTAAACCTTGCATTTAAAGAGCTGTGATAAACCTGGACAAGTTTTCAATGGGGAAAACAACAGAATTTTTCCAAAGACATGACCAAAGAAGGTCAGATACATTAAAAGAAGTTTGGTCAACATTATGTTTTTTAATATATGCTACTGCATCCACGAAGATTATTACCCTTATCTGGGTGGCGATATTATTTAAAATCTATTTTAAAATTTTCTCGTCCTTTAATTTTTGCATAGCACTTATCTCCTGTCATACCAACATTGTACTTACATATCTGTTTATTTATGTCTGCCTTTCTCCATTAAAATGCAAGCTCCATGAGGACAGGTAGTTTTGTCCATGCTTTTTTCATCACTATATCCCTAGCATCACAAAGAGTGCCTGGCCCATGATAGATCTTTGTCAAATAAAGAAAATGAATGTGTGGTTTCAGACTCCTGAGTGTGCTACATAATAGCTGAATGACATAAAATATTATTTAATCTCTCTGAGTCTGAACTGAAATTTTTGTAAAAGGGAACTAGCCAAAATACCTAACACGTATGCCTATCATGACTAAATAAGATAGTATGTGTAACATATTTTGAAATGTCTAGTATTTGAAAATTGTTGGCTGTTATTTATTATTAAGGAAATCTTAAATTCAGAAGAAATTAGAAGAAAAACCCCTTGTGACCATGCAGCATTACTAGTGTTTAAATTTGCCTGAAGTATTACAAATGGAAATGGATAATTTCAATTGTGATAAAAATGCCCCTCTCCATGTCATATTTCTTTCTTTTAAAATTGTCTTCCCATATACATTATTCACAATGGAAATTATGATTCAACAAAAATGGCATATGTCTCATTTGAAGACTTTTAAACAACTGTCTTTTAAAAAAATATTTTTAGCTAAGAGTGTAGAAACAGAGAAATCCATTTAAGTTTGACGTTAAACTTCCCTGTTGAAAGTTACAATTTATTTTTCCCTGTCCCTATTCCTTATTTAAAGAAGATGCAGTTTCTAGTACAACATTTTGTGTTTTTCAAGTATTGCTTGGGTTTCTAACTTGATATTTAGTAAATAAAAAAATAGCTCTTTATTTGAATAAAGGACTGAGGATCACACATGGCTATACTACATGTGAACTCCCTATAACTTGAAGGAC
>PVKY010008075.1:0-14374 GCA_004027775.1 Bradypus variegatus
AATTTTTTGTTGATCTTGATTTTTCTATTGAAATTCCTTCAGATACATTTTTTAAGCCAGCATCTCTTCTAGGGTATCTCAGAGCCGTATATATGTTAAAAAGGTGTTTGCAAAACTGTGGCTTGGATTTTCTGCTTTGTCAGGGCAGAGTTATTATTTTTTTCCCTAAAAAGCTCAGTGTATTATCTGAACTGTCTTTTATTAACATTTAATAAGTAAACAGTTCCCCTGTGATTAGGAAGTAGGCATTTCCATTGTTTTCCTTAGAAAACACCACAATGTTAAGTATCCCTCAAGGGATTACATTTTCCACAAAAGTGATAAAAAGGCCCAGGCTAAGTATACATGACTGTGTGCATGTGTTGGTGTTTATATGTATATGCATGTTGGTGTTTTGGTGCTTGTGTCTGAACATGTATTTATCACACTGTACACAGGGCTGTGTATGTCTGTCAAGTACCATTGTCTATAAATAGGTCCAGGTTAATGGTCCATGTGAACATCTGTATGTGTGTATCGGAATATATCAACTGTGTATGTGAATTTGTGCGTTGTGTTTCGGTGTTTGTTTTTATGGCCATGTAATTGTTTATGAATATATGTTTGCGTGCATATGTTCTGGTGTGTGTGTGTGTGTGTGTGTGTGTGTGTGCGTATCCATGTGTGGGGTGCATGTACTATGTGCACAATGATTTAGAGGTCTGTGTCCGTGTGTCTGAAATAGGCACGTGTATGGGTATGTCTTTGTCCATGATTTTCTATTTGAGTGTTTGTTGGTAAGGATGCTCAAGATTTGTGTCCAGAACCAACTATATACATGTACACAGCACCCCCTAGTGGAAGTCAGGAGAAAGCACCCTAAGACAAAAAAATAAAGAATAAAAATAAAAATAAAAATAAAGGCAGCATCTGAATCACCTCCAATTCAATAATTCAATACCAGTCATTAGCTCTTACAGGATGAAGTTTCCAGGATGGTGCTTGAGATTCTGAAGTTAGGAACCCACATAGCAGAGAACCCCATGGGGAACCAGCCCAGAGGCAGCTTTATGGTATGGGGTATGGGGTATGGGGGCCGATCACTGGGCTGGCACTTGGTGGTCAGTGGCCATGAGTGAGACAGGCAGTGTGACATCATATCATGGTTGGGAGGAAACTTACTCAGGGACTCTAGATTTGCTGGGCCCATCCCCACTGCTCAGGTCAAGCCCAACTCCAATCGCAGGTTCAGATCCACTCCGTTCAGTTACCATACCAAATCCCGATGGTCTGTAATATAGGATCCCTGAATCCGAGGAGCTATATCACTTTGCCATTGCTGTTGTAACAAATTGCTACAAATTTGGTGTCTTAAAACAACACAAATGTATCATCGTACAGTTCTAGAGGTCAGAAGCCCAAAGCAGCTGACAGGGCCACGTTCCCTCTGGAGGCTCCAGGGGAGAATCAGTTCCTTGCGTTTTTTAGCTCTCGAGGCTGCCCGTAATCCTTGGCTCGTGGCCCTGAATCACTCTGACCTCTCCTGTTGTCACATCTTCTCTGACTCTGACCCTCTGGCCTCCCTCTTTCCCTTACAAGGATCTTTGTGATTACACAGGGCCACCCAGATAATCCAGGATAGTCTCCCAATCTCAAGATCCTTATTTAATTCCATCTGCAAAGTCCCTTCCACCACGGGTAAGGTAACTTATTCCTAGGTTCTGGGGTCTAGGCCACAGTCATCCTTGGAAGGTCATTATTCCACCTACCACAGACCCTATTCCAGAATCCTTCATCTCCCGGCACAGCTCCGTATTGGTCGGGCCTGGCAGGACTTGGGGTGCCATTTATGGACTGTTTATTCTGTGCCTGATACTGCACTAAACTCTATGCACTAGCTCATTCTACCCTCTCAGTATTTCTGTCAGGTAAGTGCTGTTGATAGCTATAGCTGAGGCCTAGTAAGGCTAAATAGGTTTCCCCAACTCACCTAGCTTGGAAGTAGAGGAGACAGATTTTGAACCCAGAAATATTCGACTGCAAAACCATGCTCTTCACTATCCAAGGGCTAAACTCCCATTCCACAGAGGAGAAAACTGAAACCTAGAGCAGGACATTTGATCATAATTTGGCATGAATCAATACTTTAAGGAAAATGTATCTAACTGTCCTTTTAAGGACTGCTGCCATAGATGAGCAAAGCCATCATGGGAACACCAGGGCACAAACATTTTTGAAAAGTCGGATGTATTGAACTATAATTTACATACAGGAAAATTCATCCTTTTTTAGTGTATGATTTTATGACTTTTGACAAAAGTATACAATCTTATAACAACCACAACACTAAAAATAGCATCTTTCCAGGATCCCCCAAAGTTCCCTCATTGTCCCTTTGAAGTTACACCCCTCCCTCCATCCCCAGCTCTGACAACCACCAAAGTATTTTATGTCCCTCTAGTTTCGCCTTTTCCAGAATGTCATATATGGAAGCATAAAGTAGGGGACTTCTTATTCTTTTGTTATTGAGATGTTATTTACATCTAGTAAAATGTATGCTTTCTGATATAGAGTTCTATGAATATTGACAAATGCATACACTCATGTAACTACCAATACAATCAAGATACAGAACTATTTTATCACCCCCCAAAATTCCCTTGTGCTATGCCTTCTTGCCACCCCCAGGCCCTAGCAACAAATGACCAGTTTTCTGTTTCTATAATTTCGTCTATTCCAGAATGTCATATAAATAGAATCATCCAGTGTGCATTTAGTCTTTTGTGTCTACCTTCTCTCTCTTATCATAATGCATTTGCGATTTATCCATGTCTTTGTGCGCATCAGTAGCTTGTTCTTTTTTATTGCCAAGTAGTATTTCATTGCATGGATGTTCCAGAGTATGTTTATTCACCAGTTGAAGGGCATATGGGTTATATATACTGCTGTATTTACCTTGGTAATATTTTGTTGAGGATTATTTCATTTATATCTGTGAAGAATATTGACCTGTAGCGCTTTTTTGTAATGCTTTGATCAGTTTTCGGTATCAGGGAAATGTTGGCCTTATAAAATGACTGGGAAGTGTTTCCTTCTCTTCTATTTTCTGGAAGAGTTTGGGTAGAATTAGTACCAGTTCTTCAAATGTTGGGTAAAATTCACCAGTGAAACCATCCAAGTCCAGAGTTTCCTTTGTTGGAAGGTTTTCGATTATGGATTCAGTTTGTTTAATATAAGGCTATTCTTGCTATCTGTTTCTTCTTGAGTGAGGCATTGGTAGTTCATGTCTTTCAAGGAATCTGTCCATTTATCTAAGTTATTAAATGTATTATTGTACAGTTGAGGAGATGTCAGTGCTGACATAACCAAACACATCTGTGGATTACTCACCTAAGGTGACCATGGAGAATGAAGAACATTTTCCTGGCTTAAGAAATCATCTGAAATTCATGCGAAACTATGCATTTTTGAAATGAGAGAGTTTATAAGAAAGTACAATTATGCACAAAGATGTAAAGGGAAGTCTTATCAAAAAATTGGAAACCACATAAATGTCAAAGACAGTTACTATGGTATATTCACTTGTTGAGCATATACTATATATTATTTAAACTGTGTAAAATATGCATAGAAAAGTCTAAAAAGAAATAGATCAAAGTTAATTATTTTTTTGAGATTTTGAGTCTATGGGGTCCTTTTATCTACTTATCCATACCCTCCAAATTTTCTATATACCTTTATATTGGAGGAAAATTGTGAAGGGAAAAAAGCATTTTCTTCCATCTCCAGTGGCACACAGCTCGAGTTCCTATCAAACGCAGGACCTGAAGCGTCATAGCCCCTCTACAAATGCAGAACGTCAATAAATGCAGGGGAAGTTACCTCGGATACCCGAGAGGTGAAGGCGGTTGTCTCAGGTTTTCCGCCCTCCCCACGGCTTGGCCCCCGGAGACGCCATCCTGGAGTCCGCACGCGGGTCTACCTCTGCCCCACCGACCCTGCGCCCTCTCGGGCTCTCCGGGGCTCCCGCACTCTGTTCCCACCGGCCCCGCGGGCACCGCGGCTCCACAGCTCTCATCTTCTCTGAAGCAGTTCCCGCGGGATTGTGGGCATCACCCACACTTTGGATATCGGTCCGCGGGATTTTGGGAAGCTAATCCCTCACCTGAGGGGTTGGAAGGGAGGCTCCCAGAGATCTGGTTGTCTTTTTGACCGGTTCTGACATTTCCAGGACATCGGGCCTCTGGGGGCGCTGGGCAAGGCTGCTGCTCAAAGCCCATGTGGCACTGGATCTGGGCCCCCAGCCAAGCCCTGACTCGGCTGCCCAGTGGCGCAGCCCCTGACCCCTGCCCTGAGGTTCGAGGTGGACCTCGCAGCAGGGGAGACGGGAGGTCCCCTCAGGGGTCCAGGGTCCGGAAGGCCCATCAGAACCTCCTCTGTTAGCTTAAATCCTCAGCTCTGTCTTAAGGAAGTGAAGGAGTAGAGGAGACAGACTTCAGAGCCTGAGATGGCTACTAGGAGGCCAGAGAAGGGCACCCCACCCCACCCAAATCGTAGGTTATACTGCATCGTGCATAACAATTTATTTATGTTTCTTAATAAATAAGAATCATTATGCTTAGTCATTTTTACAAAGCCCATAACATGTGAAAACACCAGCAAACATTATTAAATAACATCCAGATAACGTAATTTTCAGATTTCTTAGCAAGGTTAATAGCACTACACGAAATCACATGTCTTAATTGCCAATTTAAAGACTAATTTTGCTTCCAAAACTTATTATTTCTTGGAAAGCCACCCTCATAGGATTTGTACAAAGTACACTATGCATATAGACTTTTTTTAATTAAATTCAGTTTTATTGAAATAGATTTGCATACCAGACAATCATCCACAGTGTACAGTCAACTGTTCACAGTATGATCATATAGTTATGCATTCATCACCACAATCTATTTCTGAACATTTTCCTTATATCAGAAAGAATCAGAGTAAGAATAAAAAATAAAAGTAAAAAAAGAACACCCAAACCATCCCTCTCCATCCCACCCTATGTTTCATTTAGTTTTTGTCCCTGTTTTTCTACTCATCCATCCATACACTAGATAAAGAGAGTGTGATACACAAGGTTTTCACAATTACACTGTCACCCCTTGTCATCTATGTTGTTATACAGTCATCTTCAGGAGTCCAGTCTACTGGGTTGGAGTTTGATAGTTTCAGGTATTTACTTCTAGCTATTCCAATACATTAAAACCTAAGAGGTGTTATCTATATAGTGCATAAGAATGTCCCCCAGAGTGACCTCTCGACTCCATTTGAAATCTCTCAGCCACTGAAACTATTTCGTCTCATTTTGCATCCCCCTTTTGGTCTAGAAGACATTCTCAATCCCATGATGCCGGGTCCAGATTTATCCCCGGGAATCATGCACGTAGACTTTTAATATTTATTTTATTTGCAAGAATCCAACAGGGCCACAAACAAATACTCAAAAAATGGCAACTACTTAACAAGGAAGACGATTGATTAGATTGTGCCCACTCCTCTCCTACCTGCTCCTCTCCTGATTCAGATGTGTGGATCGTAATCCCTCAACTCTGCAAGTCAGCATTTTCTACTCGTCATTTTGACTTAACGTCAATGGATTCCTTTGAACCAGCAATGTCACTGTGTTGATTGCTGAGATTTAATTTTTGCAGGGGAATTATAATATTTTATCCCACTTTCCTGATTTCTCCACTGATTTTTCTTGGGATTCAAGATTTGGAAAAACTTATGAATTTCCTGAGAAATATGGAGAAGAAATTTGTGCAGGGAACACCGGTTATACAGCCCGATCAGTCCATTCAAAAGTGGGTGACTTCATAGCCTGTGCCGAGTGTGGTCACCAGCCTTGCTGGCTGCAGCTGCCAAGAATATGGTGCTGGATGTCAAATGTCCCAGCAATTGCATTGGCTCACCCCAGCAGAACCCTGCTGCCCCCCAAGGGACTTTGACCAGGACCCTGGCACCTACGGAACCCATCACCACACCCCTCTACTCAAGTCCCTGGAGCCCTGGCTACCCTTGGGAAACCCCACTCTTTCATATGAGTCCGCCCTTCCAGTCCTTCCCCTAAGGTACACCCAGATAAATTCCCCTCCCACATGAGAGCCTAGATAGGATTTCCAAAAAGGTGCCTAGGAATTCTGGTTTGGGTACACGAGTCCTACAAGCCACTAACAAGTCCTGAGACTGGAAACCCAGGCTTTCCCGGAAGAGAGGACGAAGTTACCTTTCCATCCTTCTAGGAGTCTCCTCCCAGGCAGGTTGTAGGGGCAGCAATTGATAATGTGGCAAATTGTCCTGCCACAAATGCAAATGACCTAGCCCAGAGGGAGAAGGTAGAGCAGGAATCCCTACAGAGGGGAATTACCCTGGCAGCTCCCACCTACCTGAAAGCATTACCGTGACCCTAAACTTACCTGACATGCAGCCTCTTCCCAGAGCTCCCAGGAGAAGGAAGGAACAGACCCCGTGGCTTGAGGGAGGGGAGAGGAAGCAGCTGCCACAAGTTCTTGAACTGCTGGCACTTGGCCTCTCAACTGAAACCCAGACCTGCTCCCACAGAGGCTGACACTGACTTGGCTTTTTATAAGGGAACTTCCTACTTCTTGACTTTTTCCTGGGCAAAAGTCACAGAAAAAATCTCCTTATCCTACTACCCAAGGTCTGCTACTCTCCTGGCTTGGGCTAGATGGCTCTTCCCTCTGGCTTCGGAGGTTCCAAGTTTTGAATCTCCTCCTTGATGCTCTCCTGCTTTGAGTCTCCTAGGCAGAGTCGGCTACATAATTTGTGGGGCTCAGCACACAATGAAAAAGTGACCCCCATCCCCATTCAAAAAAGCAGAAGACATCTTGATCACTTAGACAGTGCTGTCCCAAGGGTTTAATGCCTTAGCACCAGAATTTACTGGCCTCCAACTGCCTCAGAGCACAGCCTTGCCACATTATTCTTAGAAAAATTACAGACCATAAAAACAACCAAATTTACTTGTCAATTACACTACTTTACTCTAAATCTTCTCTCAAAGTACATGTGGTCAGCTGTAAGTCAGAATTTCATCATCAAAAAAAAAAAGAACTTTAAAGAGAAGCAAGGCAAGTATATAAATTAGGTTCTACCTGTTAATATAACCCTAATAAATGTATAAAAGTGAAATAGGACAAAATTTATGCTATGGTTTGAGGTTGATGACCCCAATATAAGACAACTGTCAAATGTTTTTATTTCTGAAAGTAGCTTCATTAGCCAAGGGACAAAGAGAGCAGGGTATGCGATAGTCAACCAGACCAGAGTGAAGCCAAAGCCCTGCCCCAGGGACTTTAGCCCAAAAAGCAGAACTAATTGCCCTCACCTGAGTCTAGAACTAGGCAAAGAGGAAAGATGAAATCTCTACACCAATTCCAAGTATACCTTCCTAGCCCTCCGTGTTCATGCAGCAGTGTGGAAAGAGCAGGGCTTTCTCACAAATGGTGGAACCCCAATTAAACACCGCCAAGAGATATTCAATCTCTTAAATCCCATGCTCTTGCAGAAAAAAAATAGCTGTACTTCATTGCCCTGGCCATCAAAGAGATGATACGAACATCTCTCAAAGGAATAACTAGGCTGACGCAGCAGCCAAAGCCACTGCCCAATCAACCGTGTCCCTTCTAAGCCTCATTCCTGTACCCTTTAACATGCCACATGCACCCTCTTATTCCCCCATTGAGTGGGAATGAGCTGCCCAGTTGGGTTTCACTCTTGGACATGAAGGATGGTTGCTTCCTTCCCTTTTCCCCAGTCTCTCTTGGCTAATGCCTCTCCTAGGCCTGCTCACCTCTATCCTCCTTTTGCTATTGATCAGCCCCTGAATTTTTAAACCTCTCACCAAGCTTATTTCTTCCAGACTAGAAGGTTTTCCCACCGAACCAATGCTGATGTATCTTCAGCAGACCCAATCACCCCTCTGAACTTCTCCCCTCTCAACTTAAACAAGATAGCCAGAAAGTTCTATGCCCCATCAGGCAGGGCCTGCACCTCCTGACAAGCAGGAAGCAGCTACAGAAGACAGACCCTCATCCCTCAGTAACCCTTAAGATTAAGGGGCTAAAATTCTCTGAAGGGCCAGTTGAGGCAAGCTGTAACAGGGAGAGAGGGGAAAGAAGAGACTCTGAAGGAGCCCTTGGGCAAGGACAGTTACTCAAGGTCAGGAGACACCCTGCATGGGGGCTCCCCACCTAGACCTGCCCAAATGCACCATCTGGGGAGGGTGGGAAGAAAAGCCCCGAACAAGGAGGGGGGGAGTAGGTGTAAAGCTGAGCAATAAAGGCAGAGTGCACCACTGTGTTGGGGCCTCTCACCTCTCACCTCTTTTCTTGCAAGGGTGTCCACATGGTCTCTCACATGCATTCTTAATAAAGCTTTCTACCTGCTTTTATATATATATATAAAAGCAGGAGAAAAAAGTGCCTCTAAAGGTACAAAAATAGAAAGCTTTTTCCTTTACAAATATTGTATTACTATTATAAGAGGGGTAATAGTGTTTAGATACCCAGGGCCCGGGCCTCCTCCCCTCTATAGTGATTTCACAAAGTCCCCTACTTGACTGGGACAGGTGTTAAAAGTCATCAGACCTCCTCAGGAGAGGAAAACATGTATTGTTAGCAAAGCTTTGAAACTCCTCTCCCTGACCACTGTTGATAACAATCTCCACACCCTTATGTCACAAGACCCTGCTGCAACTCTGTTCTCACTCCCTCCTTGTCCTAACCCTTAAAAACCACTCGCTGGAACCCTCTGCCTTTGAGGAGCACTAGCTTCCATCTTTCCTGGCCCACCACCACCGGGGAACCATAGCTCCTGTAAGTCAGTCCTGTTAAACTCATGTCTGACTCCATGCCTGGCGTATTCTTTGGTCTTGAGGCTAAGCTGGGTTGGAACATAGTGATACACGGGTGACAATATAAACTAACAGAATGCAAAAAATACTTTTAGTGTCATAATTTCATATAATAAAATAATGATACTTTATTAATGTGATCCTTGATTTGATTTTAAGATTTCTTTGAATTCACTTTTCTGCAAATTCGTTTTTTAGGTCATTCATCAGAATGTCTACTTTCAGCAATTTCGTATATATATAATATAATTGAAAGCGATGTTAGTCGCTCAACAATAAATTCTCCCTCCTGGGTGGTCACCGTAGGAAAGGAAGCAGCTCCTCTCTGAGACATGAAACTTGAAGACATTATTGCAAGGCAAAGGGATCACTTGGCCAACAAAAATGGGAATGTTTGCAGTGTAGTCACGACTTCCTCCCCTGGACCACTGCCACCACCACTGCTGCTCCTACTGGTGTTGCTGCCATCACCAACCCCACCTCACTGTGCCTTGGGCTGCCCCAGGTAAGCACATGCACATCAGGTGGCCAGACCGACAGCTGGATATGCACACAGCTCAGCGCACCTGCCGGCCTGAGCTAGAGCACGCACGTGCTGCCAGCCTCTGTATCTCGTCTGCTCGTGTGCATGCTCCATTGTCCCCATAGACTTCATTTACAAAACACAAGCTCAAAAGCGTACAACAGAGCAATAGCAGAGCATTAAACTAAGTGCCCTGTGCAACTGCACCAATCTCTTGTGCATAAGCCAGCTTGGTACAAAACGGAGTGGCCAGGGCAGCAGAGGCTGAAAGTGGAATAGTGTCTCTTAGAAAGCAGGGTAGGTGGGCAGACCCAGCAGTTGATATTTCTAGGATACACAGATCTGAACATTCACATGCACTCCATAATTACAATTATGTAATTACATATGGTGTGGAAAGTAACAGAAATAAAACATCATGAGGGCAGAGACCATTTCTGGTTTTCTTCACAGTTGGATCCCCAAAACCTAGCCTAGTGTCTGGCACTTAATAAATAACCAATAAATATTCATTAAATATAATTAGATAGGGATTTGTATCCTTTCCCTTTCTCATTTGATTGATAAACTTCTACACATACTTCAAGATCCTATTCAAAATGCCCCCTACTCTGGGAAGCCTTCTGCAACCCTTCTAGAGTTAGTGACTTCCTCTCCTTTCCCTTTACTGCACATTGTGCAGCCCACTGAGCCAAGGCCTACAGATTATAGGAGAGCACCTTCCACAAATCTTCATAGTTTAGTTTATTCTAACTAGTATACCTATTCTGAAAATTTCCTTAGGAATTTTGTAACTATTAAAAATCCTGACCCCATCAATTAGGACAAAGCACATTTTTCCATGGCATTTTCTAAGAGATAAAGTATTTGCTTATTAGTCATCTTCCCCCATTTTCCCCCAAATGCTTGTATTGATTTTAGTGACCAACTGAAATATTTCTTTCTGCTTCCTTTTTTTAAAATAAACTTTTTATTTTGGAATGATTTGGAATGATTTACAGAAAAGTTGCAAAGATAGTACAGAGAGTTCTCCCCTTCTCCCATTAACATCTTACATAACCACAGTAAGCTTGTCAAAACAAAGAATTTGACATTAGCACACTAAACCCCAGACTTTATTTGTATTTCACTAGTTTTTCCATTTTTGTCATCTTTCAGTTCCAGCATACAGCCCAGGATACCAGGTTGCATTTAGTTGTTATGCCTCCCCAGTCTCCTCTGGTCTGTGACAGCTTCTCCATCTTTCCTTGCTTTCGATGACCTTGACAGTCTGGAGGAGCCTGGCCAGGTATCTTGTAGAATGTCTCCCAGTCCGGGGTTTGTTGGATTTTTTTTATGCTTATACCAGAGTTATGTGTTTTTGGAAAGAATACCATGGAGGTCAAGTGCCCTTCTTGTCCTATTGTATCTGGGGACAAAACCATCCATATGACATCACTGTCTGTGTTGACCTTGGTCATTTGGTTAAGGTCGTGCTGGCCAGGGTCTCTACTGTAAAGTTACTATTTTTCCCTCTCCATGCTCTATTCTTTGGAAGCAAGTCTCTGCTTCCTTATTGATTAGAATCCTATCTTACATATCCTAGAATCTTTTGCCACATTATCATTGTTCCTTTTAAACTAAAATTCAATGAACTATGATCACTTTAAAATACATTTACTATGAAGCTTTAAAAGGAAAGTTGCCTGTCAGACCCAATGATCTTGGAAATTATTAAAAAATGTTATGCTGTGTTCCTAAGATTGCAAAAGAATCCAGATTTAAGGACAAGTAAAGAGTGTCTGTGATGCCAATTAGTGCTGTTTGTTATAAACTCCGCTCATGTCTCTAGCCCTGGCTGTATCTGACCCCCTCCTTGCAAATGATGTAGGCATTTTCAGGCTCTTGCCCCATTCCAGACTGTTCTGTGCTCTGTGGCTTGGGTCTTAGAGTTGACATGCTCCTTTCTTGTGCAAGAGAGGAATCTGAAGACCAGAGAGGGAAAGGGGCTCACCTGAGGTCACTCAGCCCATGAGTGTGAGAACCAGGACTGGAACCCGAGTTTCTTGCTTCTCCAGTATCCACAATGATGCCAGCAATAATCTGGGATCCTTCTTCCTGAAATCCCTGTTTAGCCACTATTTTAGTTTGCTAAGCTGCTCAAAACAGATACTATAAAATGGGTTGGCTTTTAACAACGGGAATTTAGTAGCTTACAAGCTTACAGTTTTGAGGCTATGAAAATGTCCAAATCAAGGCATCATCAAGGCGATGCTTTCTTTCTGAAGACCAGCTGCCGGCAATCCTGCACGTCTCTGTCAACTGGCAAGGCATGTGGTGGTGTCCGCTGTTCTCTCCCTTTTCTTCCAGGTTTCGTTGCTTTCAGATTCTTGCTTGGCTTTCTCTCTCTTTGTCTGAATTTCATTCTCTTATAAAGGATTCCAGTAAGAGGAATAATACCCATTCTGAATGAGGTGGGTGACGCCATAACTTAAGATGCTGCTCACCAAAAGATCCCACTTAAAATGTGTCCACACCCACAGGAACCAATTAACTTCAAGAACTTGCCTTTCTGAGGTACATATAGCTTCCAACCACCACGGCCACGAAGGACTCCCTGCTCTCCCACGGGGCTTTCTACTCCAGCCACAATACTGGAGCCTCTGCTGCATAATCAAGCCCATACCTGGCACAGAGGGTCCAGAGAAGCACAGCTCTCGAGGAGCTCCTGGCAAGCAGAGAACAATTCCATCAAGGTCTTAGTCCAGTGCTCGGCACAAAGGGATGCAAATAATTGTTGGCTGAGTGGATTGGCAGAAACTCTTAAATCCAGCTCACTTCCACCTGGTTAATGCCCATTACCCACGGGGATGAGCACGGATTCCAGTCTCTGAGAGCATTTAGGGGCCTCCTAACTTCACACCAGTTTGTCTACTTCATTTAACTAATGGCCCCTCCTCCCCAAGAACCTCCTGTGAGGACAGGGACAGAGTCCATCTTGCTCACCATTTGGATTGCAACATTTAGCACAGTGCCTGGGAGATACTAGCACCTGGTAGATACGTGATGAATGAGTAAGTGAATAAATGCATGAATGAGATCTGTCACACACACACAGCCAAACCTTCTCGGGGCCCACATGCAGCTCCCCATACTCCTCACCAGTTGCCAGGCCATCACCTCAGACTCAGGTTTTCAAATAGAAGGGAGAAGTTGACTGTTTGAAGCTAAACAAAGCAGCAGGCCAAGCCAAACTCGCCTCCAGGCAAGCTGCTTTCCTCTGCCACACTGCCTGGCACCAAGAGCCCGCAGCCAGGCCTCTCCTGCAGCCAACTCTCAGCTTCCAAAATTGGCACCCAGCTGGCAGTGTACCCAACAGGCAGCCAGCACATCCAGATCCGGGGGTGTGGGTGGTATACATTCAGCAGTGGAAGGAGGGAAGCACACACCATGCAACTGAGCATTCAGATGGGGAAACTGAGGTCAGGAGTGAGGAAGGCAAATGCCCAGAAGGTGGGTTAGAAAGCAGGCGGAGTGAGACCCAAGTTCAGGAATAGGAAAGGTGATTCTCACACCAACGTAAGTGTGTCCCACCAAAATCCCCTGGTGGGTCGAGCCGGAGTGCGATGAGGCCCCCGGTCGCGCCCTCGCCACAGCCGTGCCGCCGCCATCCGCCCGCTGCCGCTGCTGTCCAGCCCCTAAGCACGCCAGCCCCGCGCGCGCCTCGAGGCCGAGTCAAGTAGTTGTGGCTGTATTTTGCAAAAATTAAGAGGAAGGCTTTAGACTTCTACCGCCGCAACCGCTGGGAGATGGGCCTGGTCGTCCACAGCCCTGCACCCGCCGCCGCTCGGAGGAGTTGAAGGTAATCAGGCGCTGCTAGAGCCCCATGGAGGAGCCGCCGCCGCCGCCTGCACCGGGACCTGAGCCCGGGGCGCTGGAGGTGAGAAGGCGCTCGCCGCCCCAGTGCCCCCGAGGCTTTCAGGTGGTCGCCGCCGCCACCAGGCCTGCACTGCCTGCACCGCTGGAGCCCTGCGGAGGAGCCGCCGCTGCTGCCTGCACCGGGACCTGAGCCTGTGGTGCCGGAGGTGAGTGGGCGCTCACCTCCCGAGCGCCCCCGAAGCTTTTGGGTGGTCACCACCGCCGCCAGACCCGCACCACCAGCACTGCTGGAGCCCCGCGGAGGAGCCACGGTGGCCGCCGGGGACGGAGCGCAGAGCAGCTGGCAACTACCCAAGAACTATATGAAACAGAGTTTTCAGGGTGTCCAGTAACCAGTCACACATCGGATGCAAGTTTGGAATTGGAGGAAAAGCCAAGATCG
Organism: Bradypus variegatus; assembly: GCA_004027775.1. Lineage (NCBI taxonomy): Eukaryota > Metazoa > Chordata > Mammalia > Pilosa > Bradypodidae > Bradypus > Bradypus variegatus. The sequence continues at coordinate 13,732 of PVKY010008075.1, forward strand.
CAGCGAACATTGAAAACTCCATACACTCCCAATGAGACCTGGGCCTCACTAGACTGGGAAAATCTGACTAGGGTCAACCATGTCTGAGGAGACCCATTCACAAAAAGGCTACATAGAGCAGAGTAAGAAACAGAAAAAACAAGAGGGGAAAAATTTTGATCAACTAAATAGAACCTAAGTTAGAGGTCTAGAATAAGTTGAATTGAATAACAGAGGCCAGAGAACAAAGCTAACCAACAAGAAAACCCCTATGTAAAAGATAGAAAACAAGCTCCAAAATAAACTAATCAAAAAAATCAGATGCCTAGACAAATTAAGATAACAAGCCATACCAGGAAACATGAAAATATGGACCAGCCAAAGGAACAAACTAGTAGCTCAAAAGAGATACAGGAGTTGAGGCAACTAATACTAAATAAATTCAGTGAAATGAAGGAAGATAAGGAAGATCTAGCAAAAGAGTTGAAGGATATAAAGAAGACACTGGATGACCATAAAGAAGAATTCATAAACTTAAAAAAACAAATGGCAGAACTCATGGGAATGAAGGCCACAATGGAGGAGATGAAAAACACAATGGAAGGACACAACAGTAGATTTGAACAGGCAGAGGAAAGGATCAGTGAACTGGAAGACAGGTCAT
>PVKY010008076.1:0-14377 GCA_004027775.1 Bradypus variegatus
CCTGCAAAAAAGGCAAAAATAAGATATAAAAGGCATACAGATTGGAAAAGAAGATGAAAGTGATCTCTATTGTAGATGACATGATTGTCTCCATAGAAAATCCCAAGAAATTTACAAAAAAACCATCAAGAACTAATAAGTGAACTCAGTAAGGTCACAGGATACGTGATCAACAACAAAAAAATCAATCACATTTCTATACACAAAAAAATGAACATGTGGAAGCTAAAATTTTAAACACATTATGTATAATTGCTCCAAAGAAAAAGAAATAATTAGGTATACATTTAACAAAATATGTACAGAATCCTTAAGCTAAAAGTTGTTAAAATGCTGACTAAAGAAATCCAACAAGATGGAGAGAAAAACTGAATTCATAGATTGGAAGACTCAACATAGTAAAAATGTCAATTTCCCCCAAATTTTTGTATATGTTTAATGTTATTCCTACCCATGTCCCAATGAGCTATCTGTAGACATAGACCCAAGTTCATTCTAAAATTTTTATGGGAAGGAACAGGCCCTAGAATAGCTCCAACAATCTTGACAAAGAAGAGTAAAGCAGGAGGAAAAACTCTACCCAATATCAAGGGCTGCTATTTGGCTACAGTAGTCAAAGTGGTGTGGTTTTGCTGGAAGGACAGACACACAGATCAAATGGAAAACAGCAAACCCACACAGACATCCATGCAAAAACAACCAGCTGATTTTTGACCAAGGTGCAGAAGCAATTCAGTGGAGGAACGAGACCCTTGTCAATAAATGGTGCTAGAGCAGCTGGATATCCACAGGCAAAGAAAAATGAACCTGAACCTAAACCTCCCACCTTATTCAAAAATTAACTCCAAGTGGATCATGGACTTAAATGCAAAATGCAAAATTCTGAAACTTTTATGAAAAAAAATAAGATAACTAGGAACTAGGTCTAGGCCAAAAGTTCTTAGATTTGACACTGAAACCATGACCCTAAAAGAAAAAAATGAGAAATTGGACCTCATCAAAATTAAATACTTTTGCTCCATGAAAGGTCAAGTTAAGAGTATGAAAAGACAAATAACAGACTGCAAGAAAATATCCTACAAAAGAAAAGTATTTAGAATATAGAAAGAATTCTCAAAACTCAAGAGTAAAAAAACTCAATGATCCAATTAGCAAATAAGCAAAACACATGCAGAGACACTTCACCAAAGAGAAGATACAGGTTGCAAAATAAACACATCAAGAGATGTTCAGCATCACTAGCCATGGAGGAAATGGAAATTAAAACCACAATGAGATATCACTACACATCAGAATGGCCAAAGTGAAAAATAATGACAACACCAAATGCTGGAGAGCATGTGGAGAAATTGGATCATTCCTGCATTGCTGTGGGAATTTATAACGGCTCAGCCACTCTGGAAAACAGTTTTGCAATGTTTTCTAAACATGATTACCATATGACCCAGCAATTGCACTCTTGGGTGTTTATTCCAGAGAAGTGAAAATTTATGTTTATGCCCACCCAAAAACCTGTACACAAATGTTCATAGCAGCTTTATTTGTATGCATAAATTAGCCCAGATGCCCTTCAATAGGTGAATGTTTAAACAGACCATAGTAGGTGAATGTTTAAACAGACCGTGGTACACGTATTCCATCAACTAGCACTGAGCAACAAATAAAGGAACACACAGTGACTTGGGGGAATCTCCCGTGAATTATGCTGAGTGAGAAAAGCCAAACTTGAAAGGCAGCAACTGTATGATTCCATTTATATAACATAAAAAAAAAAGATAAAATGTTAGGAATGGAAGACAGATTAGGGGTTGCCAGGGGTTGGGGATGGGGTTTGGGGGTGGGAGGGAGGTGGGTATGATTACAAAAGGGTTTTGCGAGGGAGCCTTATGTTGGAAATGTGTGGTAGATGCACCAACCTTCTCAGGTGATAAAATTGTATAGAATGTAACACACACACACACATACACACACAGGTACAAGTAAAATTTGGGAAATCTGAGTCAGTAAATTGTATCAATGTCAACATCCTGGTCGTGATATTATACTACAGTTGTGCAAAATGCTACCACTGAGGCAAACAGCAGGAATCTCCGTTTCCGGGATCAGATCTCTCAGTGAGGCTCTCAGTGACGCCTGAGAACTCCCATATTTTAATTGATGATACTTCCTGTTGAAGGAGGCACGGGAGATTGCAGGGTTCCTCTCTGAAGGTACCTGGAGGAGTTCGGGTTATTTGTATTTACCTTTTCCAAGGGCAGCTGTACAGCTGGAGACCATCGGCCCGTGTTTGCAATCCTGCTCTGCGTGTCAGACACACACATCTCGAGCACAGCTGCACAAACTGAGCTGGTGCTGAGACAGGCTCCAGCGGCAACCACCAAGCAGCCACTGTGCATGCAGACGTGTAAAATCACTGACATGACCCATGTTTGTAATCCGATTTCTGCCAGGAGTATGTCATTGTTTATCGTCAGCTATCATCAGGAGCAACGTGGTGAAAACCTAAATGGTCAATGTTTATGTCCCCAAGGGCCCCAGATTGGGCCCATCTAGACTAGATGAGAAATGAATCCATTTAGTTCAAAGAAACAAGTTTTGAGCATTTCCTGTATTCAAGGCGTGAAACTAGGGGCTCTAGAGGGAACCAAGAGGAATAAATGGCAGTTCCTGCTGTCAGGCAGCTGGTCACTGAGCACGGAGGGTCCTTGTGCAAAGGGCTACAAGAGAAGACTGATTTTGGTTAGCACCGTGAGGCTCAGCTAGGGAGGCTCAGGACTTGGGGGGGGGTGTCCCATGGTGTCCGATGGTGTCCGGTGGCGTCCGATGGTTTCTGGGCTGGTGAGGCAGTGGGTGGGGTGAGAGAGGACAGGAGGTTTGCTCAAAGAGCTGGGAGCTTCAGGGGTGGAGTGAGTCTGATTCTGAAAACTGGCTTTGCCACATGCCAGCAGGGACTCTTGGGCAAGTTCCACATCTTTAGAATCAGGATAAAGCTATCAACCACCCAGGGTGGGCATGGGGCATAAAGATAGTGCACATGACCTGCTTGGCACAAAGCCTGGCATGTAGGCAGCGGATAATAGATGTTGGCTATTATTATTGGAGCTGGTCAGATGAAAAGAGGACTAGAACACAGGGTCCTTTCTTCAGTGCCTCCCATCAAAGGGGGTAGGCGGGCAGGTGTGCCAAAAGATCACAGGGCAGTGTGCCCCCAGATGTATGATGGTGGATGTGGCAAGTCTGGACCTCACCCGGGAGGCCGTGGGGAGCATGGCTGCCTGGCACAGGTTGTGGCCCATGCTGAGGTCAGCTTTTGCAGTAGCTGCGGACCAAGGACCAAGGACCAAGACGACATGGCTGAGCCGCTCAGAGGCGGGCACCTCCGCCCCTCTCATGGTCCCTGGCTCCGTGGCACCGGGCTGTCATTTCACTCAGTGGCTTGCCAAGCTGCAGCAGGAGGCCTGTGGGGTGTCCTCCTTCCCTGGTCCCCAGGACAGACGTGGTCCCGGGAGACAGACCACAAGCCCCTTCACACACTGTCCCGTTGAGTTTGCTCTCACTCACCACTTTTGCTGCGAGAAAGGTGTTGTACCAATTACTGTTTCTCGTCTTGAGGAAGGGCCCCCCGTTTCCTGCTGGGGCTCTCTGGGAGGCAGAGGGATGGCATCTTGCAGCTCCTGCTGGCTCTGAATCAGCTTTGTGGGGTGCTGGGAGACAGAAGAGCCTTCCACGGGCCCATCTGTCCTGCAGTCCAAACAGCTTCTCAGGGATTCGTCCTTCTGGGCCCGGAGCCCCACCACTGGCCCTGGAATTCGGCAGAGCCTGGCTTGTTCGGTTCCAGCCTCCGTCAGCTATTTTGTCATTCCCTGCACAGAGAAGAACTATAGGGGGTGGAGAATAAACCAGAGCTTAAAACCTGAGAACACTGAAAATTGTTAGTTTGAAGTCCTAGTAATTTTTGTCTAAACATAAAAATAGATTTCTTTTTTTAATTTTCAGAAGGAACAATAATGGAGCGGGGGACATGCCATTTATTTGCTCTCTTGATTAAGAAGCTGGTACAGGAAGCCTGGTAGGGGGTCTGGGGTCTCAAGCAAAGCCCACTTGTCCCTGGAAACTTAAGTTTTACAACTGGAAACCTGGAAAGCGGCAGAAGCCACATAACTGAGCATAAGGAAAAGGAACCTACCCAGGGGAGCCTGTGTGCTCACCTGCTGGAGACACACGCGGGCCAGGTCAGGCTGAGGGACCCTCAGTGCCGGTGCTTGCGGGGGCTTGTGGACAGGGAGGGGTCCCGGCTTCCTCAGAGGCCTCGCTCAGGCGCGGTGCTGGGCCTGCTCGGCTGGGGCAAGCCGGCTGGGGGAACTTGGGGTCAGCAGGGGTCTCATCCCACCCCAGCCACAAACCCCCACCTCGGGCAGGTGCACTCTCCTGAGGCTACAGATTCAAGATCCTGAACATTTTCTCCAGGTTTGAAGGGATATTCCTTGTTTAGAGAGAGTGATTTCTTTTAGCCAAAGTCCCCAGGTCTAGAGACGCCACTGCTGGCCAAAGTGTCACCCCAGGAGGCATCAAGGTCAGGGCCAGGGCTACAGCCTGACAACAGGTGAGCCTGGACCCCCTGGCTCTCCAGCTGCTGGGGTCTGGGGTGCTGCAGCCCCCCTCGCTCTTGGTGAGAGGGCCCAGGAGACCACCCTCGGAGCACCGGGCCCAGCCCCTGGGTCAGCCGCGGGCACCAACACTGCCCCTGCTTCCATCTGTCCTGGAAAAGCGTCTTCCACTGCCCACGCTGTTTCCGTCAGACCCCTTCTGAAGGCTGAAAATGTCCCCAGTTTGTTAAAAACAAACAAACAAACAAAACAAATCCTCATTCCCGGAGCTGGTTGAGAACAGAGTGGACATGGACAGAGCCTCCCACGCCCTCTCGCTGGGCAGGTCCGGCTCGGGAGACTGAGAGGAGGCGCAGCCAGGCCTGGAGGTGGCCAGGAGGGTGAAGGGGGCTGAAGCCACGTTACAGGGGCAGCAGCGAGTGGGCCTGGGGAAGGGGACCAGGGGCCGTGGGGTGGGGGCTGTGGGTGGGGAGGGGGAAGGACACCAGCTCTGTGTGGCTCCAGAGGCAGAAGCAGGACCAACGGTGGCCCTTCGGGGGTTGGGGGTTGGCTGTCAGTGCAGGTAAGTGACCCCGAGCCCCTGTTGGCAGTTCCCACGGGGAGGGCAGTCACCTTCCCGAGAGACCCGGGAAGGACTGACTGCCTCTGCATGGGAAGGCTGACCTTGGAGCTGCGGGCTTGGAAGACCCCCACGTGGAATGTGAGAAAGGAAGGGGGCCTGCTTGCACCTGCGGAGCAGCCACATCCCCTCTGGGGGCGGACAGTGGGGCGCCAGTCCCTCCGGGCAGATGCGCCGCCCACCTCCAACCTTGGCGAGTAGCCGTGAGAGCCACGCCCCCCGAGCCCCTCCCTCCTTGGGTTTGGGTGGAACGGGGCGTGAAGGCCCCCCACCAGGGTTCTGGGGAGCAACTCCTGCTCTGGGTGGAAGGTTGAGCTCTAGGAACCTCGGAGCTCCCTCAGAACCCTGAAAGGCAGCACTAAGCCACGGTTCAGCTGCTGGGGTTCTTCAGTTAGCTCAAAGCCACGCAGGCAGAGCCAACAGCCTCCGGGCTCCCCACTCTTCTGAGCCCCCCACATGCACGGCACTGTTTTCTTTCTCTGTGCCCCAGATGTTTCCAGCTGCCTAACTGCTGAGGGACCCACCCAGCCGGTCTTTATCTCCCTGCTTCCCAGGGCCCAGTTGGCTTCACTCCAGTTTTTCCTGGGCCTTCCGTGCTCCCCGGGGTGCAGGTGCCCCACAGCCAGCTGCCCCCAGGCTCTCAGGGCACCCGGAGCACCCGGCCTCGCAGCCGGTCGGACAAACTTCCTCTCGGCTCAGGTTGCACGGGCGACCCACTGACCTATTTTCCGTCTCTGCTGGCATAACTCAGCGTCCCTGCAAGGGCCACTGCCTCCCCCTCGGCTCTGTAGTGTTGAGATTGTGACAGGAGGCGCGGGGTACCGGCCCTGCAGATAAAAACACGACACCTGAGGTGTTCATGGCCGCCAGCCCGGCTCCCTTTAACTGTGCAAACATCATTTATCATGAGAGAGGGGACACGTGGATCTCTTTTTTTCTTTTCCAGTTTACAGCTCTGTGTTCCCTCCTGCAAGTCCATTAGGTTTGCATCTCCCACTTTCATATTTAAATGAAAAACAAATTGACTAATTCACCCTGAGACTCTTATCTCAGAGATTGAAAAGTATGTGTGTATGTGTGTGTGTGAGTATGAGTGTGTTTGTGATGTTTGTTTTGTTTCAAAGGCTTGGGAAGTCTGAGATAGAATGGGTCATTCAAAAAGAAAGAAATTTCTAGAAGGTCTTCCATCATCTGCACCAAACCAGAGTCTGAAATTGCTCTGGAAAAAGCTCATTGATAAAGCAGCAGTCACTTATGAAACCAGATAAACGCGGCCGTCTGTTGGAAATGTCACGGCGTCGCCTTAGATTTCTATCTTCACAGAAAACTGCAACCAGCTGTGGCTCTGCTTCCTCCCACTCCACTGACATGGAGGAGGAGGAGGGGCAGGGAAGGGAGCACGCGGTGATTCGGGGCTGGACCCCAGGGCCAGCGGACTCGAGAGGGAGGAAGTGGGGGCCTGTTGGTGGAGGGGAGACAAGGCCGAGGCCCCTTCGCGCCTCCCCCCAGGAGGGGATGTGGGGAAAGGAGGCCTGGGCAAGACAAGGTCCCCTCGTCACTCGAGATAGCCCCCTCTTTTAAATTTATTGTTCTTCTTTAATTACACAAGTAATGCACGTGCACCTGACAGAAGAGTCACAAGGAAGTTCTCTCCGCACCACCCCCTCCACTCCCAATTCCTGCCCCAGAGGAACCACTGCTAGCCGTTCGGTGGGTTTCCTTCCAGAACTCTCCCCATGCACTGCCATGTCCAGTGTTGACACACTGAGTTTGCCTAAGAGCGTCTGCAGCATTCGCTGGAGTCAGTCACTGCCTTCCTCTGGGAGCACATCTGCCCCTGATATCCACAGCACCCCCTCTTGAGGGGCTTCTCCAACCTCCCAGGCGGGGTCCTCCTCATATGGGGTCCCCTGAATGAGGGAGGTGTCAGGGCTGTCCTGGAATCCCTTATCTTCCCTCACTGATCTCCTCCAGCTTTCCTGCTTAGGACGTTTGCATGACGACCCTCAAAGTCATTCCTCCAGCCTGAGGATGGACCCCCACTGACCCCTTGCCCAGGGACCCCTGGACCAACCCCTCGGCCAGGTCCCCTAGACCGACTGACACCTCAGCCAGGAACCCTGGACTGACCTGTCGGCCAGGACCCCTTAGACCGCACAAACTCATCCAAAGCAGAGCCCCTGACCCGGCCCGGCCCAAACCCACTCCGCTCCCACCTTCCCCGCCTTGGCAAACGCACTGCCATACACTGGCCAAACACTTGGGGTCCTGCCTGACCCCTTCATTCCTTCCCACTGTCCACACCATCAACAAATCCTGGGGCTCTTGCCTGAAAATAAACCCAGAACCTGCTCACCTCTCCCACCCCTTCCACCCTGGTCCGGCACGGTTACCTCTCACCTGAGCGACTGCAGCCGCCTCTGAGAGGCTCCCCCTGCCCCAAGCACCTCCACAGGCAGTGCTCCCCGCAGAGCGAGCTGCTCACAAGTAAATCCCATCATGCGCAACCGGGCTCGAAACCCCTGGCAGCTGCCTGGCATCTCGGAAGAAAACCCAGTGGCCTGGCGCGCTCCAGCCCAGCCCAGCCCCTGGCCATTTCCCTCCAGGATTGCAGTGATATTCAAGGGGGCAGGGGTGTTTCTATTTAGGAAGAGATCTTCTATTTTGTTCATTGCTACATGCCCACCACACGGTAGATTCTCAACGCACACATTTGTTAATTAAATGCATTGATTTTTATTTTACTTTTCAAACTAATTGTCTTGGAGATTTTTCCATATTGGTCTAATAGTATTTACCTCTTTCTTTGAAATTGTATGGACATGCCAAATTTATTTAACTACTCCCTTGCTGCTGAAAAAGAGTTGATCCCTTTTCCTTCACATTAAGGAGAGGAATTTGGCGAAGAGTCCCTGTCATTATCTAGGGAGCATGTTTCGAGCTGTCTGCAAACCCCCGAGTGTGTGTGAGGGCTTGCATGATAAGCACACATGTGCTTGGTTCTGGGGAATGGTGGATCTCAATGCCTATGAGTTACAAACCAGTGGCTGCATGAGCTAACCCAGGCCATTCGCTGTCCTGGCACTGTCCGGCCCTGGCAGGGAAAACTTGGCTAATCTAGGAGAAAACTGCTCTCCCTAAGCAGCTTTGAGGCAGGGTGTCTGGGCAAAGGGCCCCAGAGTTGGGGCAAGTAGAGGGGCCGTGGGTCCCTGGGAAGCTTATGGCCCTTCTGAACCTTCCAGCCTCTGTGCTGCCTTCCAGCCACTGGCCTAATTATTTCTGGCTACCGCTGGAGGGCACATGGGAAATGCCTTGAGAAGTGCAAGGTGTCATAAAAGGACATTACTATTTTGTTTTTCTGACATTCCAGTTTCTCCGTTTCTTTGCCCTCTACAAATGCCAGCGCACCAAGGGAAGAAAGATAAAAGGAGGCCATGACGAGATGAAGTGGATGAGGGATGCACTAAGCTCTCTGCACGTTCTGTAGGAAAGCAGATGTTTCTAGACACCTGTCATTGCTGTCCAGCTCTTCCCCTCAGCAGTCTCTGCTCTCACAAGCAGGTCTGCTAAAGCAGCTGGCAGGAGAGGCTGCCCCAAGGGGAGGGGAGAATGAGCTCCACGTTCCCCATAAGCTCTGAGCAGAGCCCCTCCTGGCCTGTGGGGAGCCGGTCATGCCCACGGCTTCAGGAGTGGCCAGCCCAGCAGGCAGCCCCTGTCCATCCACTCCCTTCCAACAGCAGGGCTCTGGCAGCCAGAACCGAGCTGGCTGGTTGTCGCTCCAGACTCTGGAGCAGGGGCTGACAATTCATTCTCCACCCCAATGTCAGCTGGCTCAAGGTCAACTGGTTAATCTGGTCAACAGTGGCCTTGAAGCTTTGGGGTAGAAGGATACACTAGGGGGTCACATGTGAAGGTCTGTGCTGATTACCTGTTAAAACTGATATCGTTTATAAAGCCCACCAAGCCCAATGTCTGAACACCTGCACGTGGAGCCGACAATGTGAGTCCCAGTCCACTCTCACTATCTGTGTTCTTGGGTGAGTGTCATAACCTTTCTGTGCCTCAGTTTCCTTATCTGTAAGTGGTAAAAAGACAGTACGTTTCTGCAGTGGAAGTCACTGCTCTCCACCAATCGGCTCTGCCCTTCTCTATGCCCACAGAACTGTGGTCTGGGCTGTGGCTGGCCAGCTGGACTACATTTCCCAGCCCCCCTTGCTGCTTGGCCATGTGACGAGTCCTCTCCAATGGGAAGGAGTGAAAACGACTTGTGCTATTTCTAGAGCAGGCCATCAAAAGGCAGGTGTGCTTCCTCCACACTCCTGTTCTCTGTAGGGACTGGAGGGCCTTGGAAGCCACATGTAGCAACGGCAGAGCCACCACCAGCCTGGCCACACTGCCTTCCAATCATCTGCAGTCTGGTTCCAGCCACTGCATTTTCAGGTCCCTTCCTTAAAGCAGCTATTGTCATCCTCACTAAAACCCCACCTCACAGGGTCATTGGGTTAATAAATACAAGGAAGTTAGTACAGAACCTGGCAGAGGCTGTGCTTCATAGGTGTTAGCTCATGCTGCTGATGTTGAAACGAAGACAAGGAATTGCCATGTAACTAGAAAGAGTCATGAGTGGATGTTAAAGCCATGTACACATGAGCTCCACATCACGTGGCATTTCCTATTGTCCACCCCAGCTCTGGGCCATCATCCTCATAATCCAGAATCGACCAGCAATGCAAAATGTAAAAGTGCCTGATATTTTGGATTGCATCTTTGGTTACGAATGCTGTTTATAATGACTAAAATAATGCACCCTACTCAGAAAGTCCCAAAGTAGAGTGATTAGAAACTTATGCCAGGAAGACAGGAATGGAGCAAATAGCAGAGAAAAATAATTACCAAGCAAGGTGCCTTTTCATTTGCTTAGAAATATAAATGTGAAGGAAATGGACACATCGGCCGACTTCTAAATAAGACTGCACTATTTCTTCACATCGTCTTTTCCATTGACATTTTGGTTAAGCACATTTCCAGGAGGCCCTGGGGTTGCCACCCCTGTAAGGCTCACAGCCTCTCCAGCCGTCTCTCCTGGTTGCTCCTCCAGTTGCCTGGTTACTGGTGCGAGGAAGGGCAGCTGCAGGCAGAGGCGGCTGGGAGGAGGCTGACCAAGGGACAGCAGGTGGGCGGAGGCGCCAAGAGCCTTCTGTTTCGAGACGTGCAGGGAGGGCCCTGGCTTGGCCGTGTGACCGACTGGGTGGCAATAGTCACCTCAGCTGTCAGTGAATGAAGAGGTGTCCCCAGAGGGCCACTGTGGCAGATCAGGGAGATCCCCACTTTGGACAAGAACAAGAAATGTCTGGACTCTCTCCAGCTCCCCAGGCTGGGAACAGTCACAAGGACCCCAACCGTGAGACTAAGTGAAGGCCACCAGCTCCCGGACCTAACCTGAGTGCAGGAGGGCTGCCGTGCCAGGCTCAGGGACAACAGCCCAAGTTCAGGGTGCCCCTCATCTCCATGCCATCTGGGCATCACAGGTTGATGGGGAGCCAGAAAAACAAAGGACACTGAGAGCTGTCCAACTCCCAGCCTGGCACCAGGACCCCAGGGTTCCCGATTACCCTGGTAGCCTCTGTACCTGGCCGAGCCCCCAGCATAACGTACACTCCATGGGTGTTTGGTGAGCGCCGAGTGAAGGCCTGAAGGACAGAAGGCAGGTGAGCAGGGCCGTCATAGGTCCAAGCTCTGGGCTCGGCATCCTGGTTTTGACACTTACGGGTGATGTGACTTTGGTCCAGGTCCTTTCCTCTCTGAAGTCTCAGTTTTCCGATCTATACAATGGGGATAAATAGCCTTACCAGATAAGATATGCAAGGTGCTTAACATGGGATATATGTTCAATACAGAGGGTGGCAGTTCCAGTTTGTCCCATCAGTTGTCCTGGAGGAATTATTAAATGCACCCACTTTCCCATTCAAAAGTGCCCTGGTATGAATGATAAATCATATGGCCACTCCATCAATAGATGATGAGGAGGATGATTCTGGTGCTGATGAAGATGATGATGGTAACAACTAACAGGGACGGGGGGCAGGCCACTAGTCAGGAACATGGAGGACCCCAAGTGCAACCTTGAGCTATGAGGCCTTCAGCCAAAATTCACGGCATCTTCACTTCCTACACTGGGCTTAGGGGGAAATCCACGCATGTCATCACACGGAGAGCAGACTAAATGGTGTGTAGATAATGCAGGGCACAGAGTTCAAAGAAATTCTGTCCTGAAGTCTGACTCAACACTCGAGACATCCTAGAAGGATAAAGAACAGTTGGAAATGAATGAGGTAACCAAAAGCAGATGGTAGACTAGACAGGTGAGTACCGCCTGCCGGGAATGGAGGAAGGGGTGCCGGGGAAGCCAGTGTGCAGACTCAGTGGCTGTTCAGGTGAATGCAGAACGACTCATAAAGGGATGGGGCTTAGAGATTAGGAGATCCTCTGAAGACAATTCCATAACTCTTCCCAATATTGGCTTCTCTCCAGGATTTCCCTTTGTTTTCACTTTAGCAAGAAGCTTTATAGTGACATCACAGTTGACAAAAATGACATGCGGGTACAGTGTCTTATTTCCCAGATGCAATGAGAGTATCACAGCTGGTTTTGGCTTAAATAACAAGGATTCATTGGCTTATGGCTTCAGAGGCTGGAAGACTGGCTTTCTCTGTGTTGGCTGTGTTCCAACTGGCCAGCCACCCTTGGGTTCCTTGGCTTTCCCATCACGTGGCAATGTCCTCTCCTTTCTCTTCTGGCTTCCCACTCACTTCCAGCTTCCCCACAGGGATGCAGATCAAGATTAAGAACAAGTCTAAATTGGGGAGGGAGGAGCATTGAAATAAATCCTAAACATGCTTGGCATTGGGAAAATCCATTTGTGACATTACAAACCCTCGCCCATCATTTGGTCCCACCAGGTGGTCATGGTGTTGGTTCAGAGCTGGGCAAGGTGGCCCTGGGAGGTGGAGAACACAAGACTGGCTGAGCAGTCGTGTTCTTTGTGCTGCTGCCCTGCACCAGCCCCATTTACGGAGACCACAGTGACCACTGTCATCGCACCTTCCTCGGAGGGTCACAAGGACAATTTGTCTATCTCAGTGACAGTCAGAAGGCTCCTGTCATATTGGATAGATTTCTTTTCTCTCTTTGCCAAAGGAGGAAATGAGTAAATTCCAGCAAGAGTGAAGGCGTCATTTTTCCAACAAATAAACACAGTGTGTGTCTTGGTTTCCAGGGGCTGTTGTAACAAATTACCACAAACCGGGTGGTTTAAAACAATGGAATCTATCCCGTCACCCTTCTGGAGACTAGAAGTCCAAAATGACCTTGTCAGCAAGGCCATGCTCTCCCTGGCAGCTCTAGGGAAGAATCCTTCCTTGACTTACTTCTGGTGGTTGCTGGCAAAGCCTGATGTCCCCTGGCCTGTACTTGCAGAGCTTCAGCCTCTGCCTCCACCCGCACATCACCTTCTCCCCGGGGTGTCCCTCTGGGTCTCCCCTTCCTCTAGGGCATCAGCCATGTTAGATTAAGAGCCATCTTACTCCAGGATGACCCCATCTTAATTATTTCTCACCACAATGACTCTATTTCCGAACAAGGTCACATTCTGAGTCCTTGGGGATTAGGACTCCAACGTCTCATTATGGGGGACACAACCCAGAAAACGGTGAGCACAAGCCATGGAAAGAACTGAAAGCTCTAAATACTGAGGACCACAACTTACTCATTTTTTATCTTTGGCAGAATGCAGCACAGGGCCTCATCCAGAGTAGACACTCATTAAATGACTGTTAAACAAATGAACAAGCGAATGAAACGTATCTTCAGACTTCGGCATAGCACCACAGGCCTCGGAAGCTCTGGAGGGTGGGTCAGGAGTAAGACAGAGGCAATGAATCCTACTCTGATGCCAGCCAGCTTCAGAGGCCATCTATCAGCTTTGCCTGTTCAACATCCCCTCCACCATTTTTCACAAGAGCACCCTCATTTTCCAGTACTGCGCCGTCTCTTTCTCATTCTCAATTCATAAGATTTGGGTGGAACTGATGACACCAGGCTCTGGGTGGGCACGTGACCTGAGCGAGAGAGTCACAGATTCAAGCAAATGACATCACACTTTCAGCAAAGGACTCCTACGCGAGAAAATGCTTTTACCCAAACAAGCCCAGATGGCAATATTCATCATCACGTGCCTTCAATGGCGCTGGCCCTCTCTCCTTGGACATAAAGCAGATGACTGTGGTCATAGATTCAGGTTTCTTGTCCTCAGAATTCAGAGATTGCTTATACAGATGACTAAGTAGGAAAAAATCAGATTTCTTCCTCACTTTGATAGAACTTGAATAGGAACAAGAACCCTGTGGTCTGAGAGTTGGACTCAGTTCAGCTACAATGAGATGTGTTTCAAAGTTTGCAAAGAATCAGGGTGGAACTTGTCATACACCCCGAGATCTCGTTCTTTATAACACATACACTAATACAAAACAAAGACGCCTCATGGACAGCAGGGTCTACTTGCTGACCTCAGAATGAGATTCTCAGAAAGTCTGTGACTTCCTTTGACGTGACACTCTTGATTTTGGTGGGTCCTAAGGTCCTAGTAGGTGTGACGTCGAGCTCAGATCAGTTCCCTCCCAGTTGACTATGACCCCTGCTGGCTCCAGGGTTGGGTGCCCCATAGACGGCCATAAGGTGGTGTCACCGTGAAAACTCACCAAGGACAGGCGTCCGCCGGGTGGCAGCTCCAGGGCACCCGGTCCTTGGGAGCCATTGACTGGAAGCCACTTTTGCTCCAGGGGAAAACATGAGAATTTGCTCATTGGCTGAGTGGACAAGCAATGGGATCGTCTTCTAAAACAAACCCCTGATTTCAGCAAGGAGCGCTTGCGGTTGGTTAGATTCACCTGAGGCTCACCTGGACTTTTCACACAGCTCCTCGGGGCTGGGACGCCCGAGTCTGCACCAAGTGCTGGGCACCCACTGGCCATGTTGGGGGTGAGGTCAGGGCCGAGGGAGAGGGTCCTGAAGAAGTCTGCTGCGTGGCTGTGTCTTCCATGTGGAGCCTCCATGGGCAGGACTCCAGTCCGAGAGGCTCTGCGTAGTGGGAGAC